>JAANSN010002864.1:0-21476 GCA_036850665.1 Dicranocentrus wangi
TATACTAGAGCCACTGCAAGTAGTAATGTAGTTTTGAATAGAAAACTGGAAACAAAAGAGAAAAAAAAACAACCAAGCGAACATTGTTTTTCTAACTCATCATGATCCTCGGCTACCTGCAATATGTGTGTTCGTCTTTGATGATCTTCGTTTGTATACGTGATCACGTCATCAGGAAAAAAGAGATGACATTGGATCGGAGCTAAATCAAAATGCTGCTGGGTGGCTAGTCTGTTCGTGATATGCCTTGTCGGGCGATGTAGCTACCAAAAAACGAGTATTTGTTTGAGAACAAGGTAAGCTGCAAATTAATTAGCAACTTTTTAGCAATTACCCTTCACCTCACCTCAAGCATCAACCTCTGGAAATGTATCTTCATCTCGTGTTTGCTTGAACTCGACAGGATTCGTGATGCTAGAACGAGTCCCTTTCAGTGTGGTGTGTATCGTTTTGAAAACTGTGTCATGCAGGTAAGCATGGATTTGTAAGTCTAATATTTTTTCTAAAATGTGTACGCTTTTTCAACCAAAATTTCTGGTTAGGTCAACATTAGATCGTCTTGCATTTTCATAGACTCTACCAGACCCAAAGAGCAGATCTCTGGGGCAATCCAATAAGATTCGACAAAGCAAAGCATTTTTTGGGTGAATATATAATGGAATATTTGCGAAAACTGCATTTTTACTGATCTCCTAAATAAACCATATGAATGCGATGAAGGAAGAGAAAAAGTACTAACTGAAAATACCTTTCTTATTTTCTGGACCAGTCATATCTCTATATACTTATATGTATCTCTATATATTTAAACAAAAATAATGATAAGTAAATAATTGTCGTACTGTGTGTTTTTAAGCTTATGTAATGTGTATGTAGGTATACTGTGTAATGTATATCGTGTATTTGCATAAGCATACCAACTTCGACCTTGAATCTAGCTAAAATATTTTAAAAAAGGATCCCCTACATATCGTGTATGTTGCTCGTCTCCGACGATAATTAATCCACAATTTTTTGTGTATACCAGAGTATGTATGTATGTAAAACGTAAAGTGTATCGTTGTATATGTATGTTTGATAAAAAAAAATTCAGTATTTAGAAAACTTGCATTTTTAGTGTAAGGGTGTATTACGAGAACGTAAAACGTATTGTCAAGTCATTAAGTGAATACATTAAGCGAAGGTTAAACCAGGAAAAAGTTTTATTTAAATTACCTCTTCCTAACCATGTTATAATGAGTAAGAAGAAATATACAATATTTGGAAATAAAGAGAAAAACTTTTAATGGATGAACGCAATTGAGTTTGGTGGGTAAATTAATATGTTTTGAGGCATTTACTACTTGGTTGATTACACACCCAAAAAAAGTTGTTGGAACTGGAACACGTGGAAAACGTTGGATTCATAAAAATCAATTTGCAAATCATATGTATGCATGCTAGAAATAATGGGTCGCAAATTGAGCAACTTTACTGGAAATATGGAGCGCGGCACACCTGGACAAAGTAACCCTGGACAACTTTTCCCTTCTACACTGCATCATAAGCATTCCCCATGTGAAAATAATGACTCCTTCGGGGTACCTCGAAAGTTGCAAAATCCGAAATATTTCAAAGTTTCCTAATTTCCTTATCGAACCTCTACATTTTGATGCACAAAAGTTGTAGGAAAAATGGAGCAGTCAACGTTAGACTTATTCTCGCAGTACGTGTCCAACGCCACTGGCCAAACCAATCCCGGAGCTGATCCATATCCTTTCACTCGAAGTATCTTAGAGTCGTGTCAACATCCCGTTTACATTGCCGACGATACAGACCAGCCATGCAGTCATTTTTTTCAACAAACAGGAGCAATTGATTTCAAAACTTATCTGCGTTTTAAGTAAGTATAGACCGGAACTCACTCCTTTGTAATTAACGTTTTATCACACAACCACCACAAGCGATATGTCTGACTGTGCCAGTGAAAATTAGCATGAAACTGTGCCTAGTATAATATATACTACGTATCAGTCACATAGGCATTTCATATGGTTTAGCTGAAGGGCATACATAAAATATTTATTCAGGACATGCATCACGCACCGTGGCCGTCGGATCGCGTCGCCATCTCCAAAGGAAAAAAATTAGGATAACAGCTTAAGCAACAACTTGTTCATTCTTCTCTTTCCCGATCATAGTATTTTTTTTTTCAAAAGCTGTCATATCGTAGCTGGAAGCTTTCAAAATATTGGATGAAATACAAAGTGCGACAACAAGGCTCCCTTTATATACCATCTCTCTTATGTCCTCTCGTCGTCGTCATCATCATCTGTTATTCCACATGTTACTACATTACGTAACAAAACATGCATGCATGCCTCAAGCCTGCAACACTTTTTTTCTCATCCCGTAAAATATCATCTGCACACTGTGATGCACATATAAAGTAATGGGGAGATATGCACATGATTTTTTTTTCATGTGTATGCAAACCACGTATACAACTTTCCTACCGGCTGCTTACTTGCTGGTGCTGCTGTCACATCAAAAACTCATTAATAATCTGGTCTTATGCAAAATGTAATAATGCATAGCAGTGGATATAGCAGGAGTAGCCGGGTTCTCACCTTTTTGACGAAAAGCCTATAAACACATAACGCATATATATCATCTTGGTATCTCAGCGCTGTTTTTAGATTGTTGAAAAAAATGTACAAAGACACCGTGTATATCATTCCGCCGCCGGTCCTACCTTTCACCGTTCCTCCCACTAACAATTTGTTGGGCTACTGCAATATAGAAAACAAGCCTGTAGAAAGTTTATCCTTGTTACTCCTGCTGCTGGTTAGATTTACAACGAAATGGTTTTCTCAGGGACAGGCAGGGAGACTCAATTCAAATAATGAAACTGGTTAGGTCACACTGCACCAAGATGCCAGCCTTGGCCCGGATGGGTTTGACAAGTAGCATATGTACGTACGCATAGGATATGTCTGTCTGGGTATATATGCATACAAGCGGAAATTTTTTTATTCAAGGTAAAACCCTTGTCTCCGTTGTATACAGTGCATTGCAACATAACGTCTTCTTGCTCCTCATGCCTTCCCTTCCGGCATGCATATTAATTAGATCTTGGGAAAACACTGTTTGAAATTCAACCAAGCTCCGAGCCGACTAGTCAGTGGTGTACGTGCACATAATGCGCACATCCATCCCGAAACTAATTGAACTCTAAAGATAACTTTTGGGAATTACAAGTCAAGTTCAGTAATGGCCTACCTCATGTGTATGTGGATAATCTAATAAAACTTAATTATGATTACGGCCCTAGCTAGCACACAACAGTCAACATCCATTGTCTCTGGGACATGGCTAAAGCTGAAAAGTTTGTTGTGCATGGGTTTCAATGTGTGTATTGAATTTCAAATTTTGCCATTTATTCCAAAGCACATGTTCCTCCACTAGCATACCCACGGTTCTGTTTCGTAACTTCATGAGAACAATGGGAATGCTATAGTTGAGGCGCTTGGCTTTGGTGAAATCACGCAGAGAAATTCATTTCCGGTTTGGAGGCTCAAGTGCTCTAGAGAACTCTGTAGAAGAACGATTTGAATATATGAAAATTCTGTTGAATGTGATGTGACGTGAATGCTGAGCCTCTCATTTTCCTTGATGCAGCAGAGCACAGACACAATATTGATTTTAGGCTATCATTCTCTTCTCCTCATTATTTGAATAACATAACAAACTTGTTTCCTTGTTCTTCAGGCGAGAAGAGAGAGACGCAATAATCCAGTATCATGCCGCTGTCCAAATCCAAGCTGCTTGGAGAGGATTTCTTATTCGAAACAATATGAAAATTCTTAACGAGTGTGCTACAAAAATTCAGGTATTTTTCATAACATTAATGCGTCATTATTAAACCTTCCTTCAATTCCAATAACATTAGCTATTTCTCTGATGCATTTGAAAATAATGGCAGTCGTTGGTACGAGGGCATAACACCAGGAATAAATGGAGATTTATCAGTCAGGTAGACAAAAACTGTCTTAAATCAAATTCACATTCCTCAAATTCCGCTTTGAATATTAAAGTTTTTTCTTATATGAAATACTTGTCATTCTTCAGAAAACACTGGAAAAGCGAAGGAACGAGTTGATGAATGAAGCTGCTACGAAGGTAGTCAAAGTCACCTTTACTTTCCAGATATACACGTATCTTTTTCTCCGGGGAGAAAATCATTAAGATTTAATATATTCCCTGATCCAGATCCAGGCCGCATGGAGAGGATACTTGTCTCGGAAAAATAAGCTTGACTTTAAAAAGTATAAAAATATTCAAGAGAAAAATGAAGCCTTGAGGCAGTCGATAGAGGTACGAAACATACCAACTTACACTTGACTTTCCTCCCAGTTGTAACATGAGACGTGTTCGCTCAACCAAATCGTAGAGGGATATTTAATGATGATAAAAATTGTATCAGTTTTTTTTTATAGCTCGTTATTTTTTAACAACGCTACATGGAACTGGAGTGTAAAAAGCATTGAACCATGTTTCGAAGTGACGTGATCCATGTAGATATTGTCGTTTGAGTGATTCTCAAAAAGACGACACACGTTTTCTCTCATTAAAATAGGGAAATTCGCAACGAAACTTAAAAAAATCTATCAGCAGATTTTTATCACCTGTTTGCCTCCTCCCACGAGAGCCTCGTTATGATTTATTTGATGTTTCGCTGGATTTCTTTTTCCAGAGAATCAACGAGTTGGAAGCAGCCCTCCTTAAGACTCTAGAGCCAACTCGATCATCTCAACAAAGTGTTGTTAGCTCGGCGGCAAGCCATTCCCGAAGTCCGTCTCAGAAATCCTTGTTGCACGAACAGGGATCGCACAAGGGTTCCTCCCGCTCCCGGGATCGCCGCCGCTCTGACTCCTCTTGTTCCGGCACGGACATAGCCTCAGCCTCGTCAGCCGCCTCATTTTTCCAACATTTGAACAATGCGAGCCCAAGTTTGGAATATATGATTATTGACAAGTTCCCCGAATTAGTGCTTGAACTGTCAGACAACCGAATCGCAGAGCTGTACGCCTACCTGGCCAACATGGAGGCAGAAATGAAGGCAGAACAGGAGCTGGAAGCATTAGTACGGAAACTCGGTGGCATGCATAAACTGAGTGACGACCAAATTCAGAGGCTGGAGGAGAGTCGAAGGATCCAGAGGCAGCGAGCTAACCTCATCCTTGAACTGGCCAAATTGATAATGATGGGTCCGCTGAAAGCAAAGTTGCAAGAGAAAGACTCTGTAGATTCGATGTTCCATCCTGTTCCTGATCGACCGGATGTGATTCAACCTGATGGTAGAAAAGGTAGGTATATTTAAACGTAGAAAATGAGTGTTACGTCCCCACTCCAGCGAACCTTGCTATTTACGTATAATAGATTACACAGGGAATACGGGGAGATATTAAGGGAGTGTATTTTGTTGATCTAGTTTCTCCCTGACAGTTATTTTCTCTCCTGTGAGAGGAGACTCTAGCTGCTGGAGTCGACTAGCATGACACGAAAAGTTTTCTCTATTTAAGCTCCACTCAAATGTTACACTACACACTCCTCCACACAGGGAATTACCACATATATCGTATATATCTTTTTTTACTATACTTTCTGCCAGTGACAGTAATGACAACAATTTGCTAAAATCATAATTATCACAATATGAACAATACCCTATTTCTATAAGGATGTATCAATAGGAGCCAACTTTTTGTAAGGAGGTATTAAATTCGACAGCGCTCCCCTTTTCTTTTTTTTACTAGTTAATACAGTTAACTAACCCATTCACGTCATTTACATCATCAATTCCAATCAAAAGAGTTAACTTTTTCTTTCCAGCAGCAAGCTTACGGAGAGAAAAAGTTCATTTTTCTACAAAAAAAATATAAAACTTTTTTATCTACTTTTTCTTGTGTAGTGCAAGCCCTGAAGGATGCCATTCGCATGTTACGTCACCAAGCGAATGCCAAAACGGAAAGGGAACTGCAAAAGAAGCACGTTCTTCTTAGGACACAAGCGTGTCCCGGAGTCTTATCGGATATTTACACCACGTAAGTCAAGCTCGTAGTGTTTGAAGGTGTTGGGTTCAATTTTTTGACGAAAGTTTTTTAAAACCGGGTCAGTTTGGGCTTTGATAAATAAGCAATCACAAATCACAACATGCACTTGGAATAAGAAGCCGTCCATGCATGGAGTTTCGTGTGTTTTTATTTATGGAAGGGTGTACTCCATGAGTCAATCCATTTAATGCGTCGTTCTTTCCAAAAGACTTCCGAAGGTCAGATCTGTCTGAACAACTTGTACACACGAAGAATACATATATATATCTTGTGTTTGCCATCTGCATCGGATGTTGTATAAGAGCTCATTCCCTTCGAGATCCTTATCCTCTGAATTACCGACCCTCTGTTTATGCACACTGCCTACATACTTCCGTGGAAGCTCTGTAATTCCATGTTATTTCTCAAAGAGTGTTACCCGGATCGTGGTCAGTTGATTAAGATAAAGGTAGTGAGCAGAAGGGAGTAGGGAGTTCACTCTCTAAAATCATAAATCCCAATTGTTTCCTTGCATTCCCGCTAATGAAATTAACTTCCATTTTTCCTATTCCATTTTATTTACTCACGTTTCCCATCCGGTCCGGGTCGCTGGCCGGATCTATTGTACCAAGTAAATTCCATATAAAACAGGATGCTCTGTTATCATTCTTTGTATACTTTTCGGGGGAAAGCAAAAAAAAAATCGTAAACATGTCAATTACTTTAGGCATCAGAGTGATACTTGCCTATTTTTTCTATTTTAGTTTTCCCCATTTTGGCACCATCCAATAAAGCAATTTAAAGCAATTGGATTTCGGCGAGTGGAAAAGAATTGGGGTAATAAAGATGGGAAAAAGTCATTTGTCTATTTTAGTTTTCCCCATTTTGGCACCATCCAATAAAGCAATTTAAAGCAATTGGATTTCGGCGAGTGGAAAAGAATTGGGGTAATAAAGATGGGAAAAAGTCGTTATCAATTATTCCCATTAGCTGCAGAAAAACAAAGTTACATCTGCACAGCATCCTGCATAATAATAATATATTTTCGTTGGGATATTTGAACTTATATAGTGTCATTCCACTTCACTGGCTGGGAAGATTGGTAAGCAAAGCCCAACAGCCAAAAACGTATTGATGCCCGTATCCCCCCGAGTTTTCGTTTCTTATAAAAAAAAAGAATATATAGGGTAGTAGTGCTGCCTTGATACTTTTGAGGCAACTGTATCCTCATCCTCATCAGCTTAAAAACGTATAGAGGATCCTCTCTTTGGCACAATCTATTTCTCTCCTCCTTTTGAGCAAATGGAGTGCCTGTGAGGAGAGGAGTATATAAGGATTGGGAAGATCCTCCACTTCATCTCATTTTTATCAGCTGTTTAATAACGCTACAAGTTACATTCATTTCCCCCGAAAAAAATAGTTAGTACAATTGGACTCTCATATATAGGTTTATGCATTATGCGTTAGTAGTTCCTGTACAAAAAGACATAAAATCTAATCTCAAAACGAAAACTTGCCTTTTTCTATACATCTGCATCTCTGGGGAGCCTGAGTGAAAATAATAGTGAAATGTGGGAGTCGCAGAAGAGGAAGTCAGAAGCTGTAGACCTTGCACACACACACACACACACACACAGTTTTTTTCTCAGTCAGTTGCTCTTTCATTTTCCAACTCTTGTAGAAATTTCCTCTTTTCTCTCCGATTCCCGGAGAACGATGCGATGGGATGAATGATATCATCATCGTCATCATCATCATCATCACGAGAATACATATACTTCCACTTCCACTGTGTTTTATTTATTTTGTGCGTCTACACACAAGAAGGAAGAGTCAGAGAGTGTAATAAGTAGGGTGGCTACAACACTGTTGACTTGAGTGGTTTTCTCTCGAAAAAAGTAGATGATTTTATGTGGATGGGATAATAGGGTCGTGTTGGGTATTCGTAGTTCACTCCGAGCGAGCAGTAGTGTTCCAGTAGTGTTACTTTTTAACGTGGTCCACAGATCTAAAAAAAATAGTGTAGGTACCTTTTGTGAGCCGAAGTGGGGAAGAGATAGGAAGAAGAGAAATGAGGCTATTCTACCACCTAATTAAATGATCAAAGGGATTTTAGGGCCATTTAAAATAAATAAGCGATTTTCTCAGCACGTTCACTTCCCCTGTGAAATGGGCATATGGGCTTATAATGTTCTTGTATAATTATAGGTACTTTTCATTTGTGTATATATATTTTCATCTCTGGTCTCTGACTCGAAATGGCGATATGCCCCAGAGAGATTTTTTGTGTGGGATTATCGTCATCGTGCGAGATAAGCACATTGACTCCGTATCCGTAAGTATAATAATAATATCTAATAAATGGGGAAGTTGGAGTATACAGTGTTATGAAAGTGAGTAGACGTCGCAAAAAATGAGAGTGGAGCACACACGTGGTTCGGGTAGGACTCATGGTATTGGAAAATACTGAGGGAATAGGGACTAACAAGATATGAATATGCGACCTGAATAGAGTGGAGGACAAGAGAAGATTAAAATTGTGTTGGCAATGTTAAGTCCTTTATCAATTAAGTCGACAGGGATAAAAACGATTTATGCGGCATAAGGCGTTTATTCCATTTATTGGGTTACACGACGTTGACGACACTTTGTGTATAGGTAGATGGATATATAAACCTTCGTGTAGCGTGTAGTAATAGTTAGTCTCATGCTATGAATTGGAAAAGAATGTTATATGTTTCACTGAAAAACATTATCGCAGTAAATACTTGCTTACTTAAGCATAATAAAAATTCGGCGAGTTGAATCTCCTCAGGAATTCAAAGAGACTAGTTCTTTTTCCTGCTCCCTCCTGAATAAACACATAACTAATGGTAGACATATCTCTGTCATGCGATATCTGCTTAGAGATATTGTGTTGATTGTAAATAAATTTTCTTGTGGTTGGGAAGCGTGTGGGATGACGTCGGCCCCTATCTGCTATTCTCGTGGTGCTGACACATTAATGGATTTGTGTAGTCTGACAAGCTCCAAATTATAAATAGTTTGATTCATTTTTGGAACAGACTAATTGGATGGGCTTACAACGAGTTCTGGGCGACTAGTAGACACTAGACAGTGATCTTCAACGATCTGAATTATTTCTGAAATTTAATTGGCCTCGTGCGTCTTTGGACTCACTTCAAACGGCGTTTTTTTCGCCTCACCACTCCACCGCCTTGTCGTGTTCGCGTATATAAAATTAATTTCACACAATCTTCGCTAAAATTTTCAAGGATGTGTATCTACCCCAGAGAGTATGGCCAAGGACAGGTAAAAAATTACACAGATAATCACTTGACAATCAGGCCGCTCAAGATGACAAGGATGAAGTGGAGTAGTTTAGGGATATACCTAGAGTGAGTGCGTGAATACACGAGGCGGGGGGAAATAATACGGGCTCATCTTTCCTTCGTATATATAGCAAGAGGAAAACTGTCAACCTTAACCTGTCTGTCTAGGTATCCGTTTTATTCTATCTACCCGTTCCATTCTCCAGCTTCTAGATCCACTACAAAATGATGGCACATTCTGGGAAATGTAGACATCAAAGTAAAACACAATAAACAAGGCAGTGTGTACTAATGCCGCCTGGTATAATCTAAAGTCCCTGTGTAAGATGCTTTATTAAGCAGTAGCTCAAGCAAATTAATGAAGCTCTCCGAGAATATGCTGAGCTTAGGGAATCCAGAATTCACACTCACCAGCTATTTTTCTCCACTTACTTGCCGAGGAAATTCTAGGCGAAAGGAAACACCATCACCCTATAGAGAGTTTACTTCACTTGACAAAATTGCAAAAAATGTAAATTTTACATGAAACAAAAAATATGTATGTGAACTTATGCACACTCATCTTGTTACACGAGGGACTTACAGTACAGCCCGGCTCAAAAAGGAATGTCGCTTACTATTAATTTCTTTGAGCGAGGAATAAAGTTTGTCGATTTATTCACCAAGAAATCCCCAAGAGATAGTTTTTAATGGACTTGTGAATGCCTGGGTTTAAACTTGTATTACCTTCGTAATCCATTTTCCAGGGGTTTAGAGAGAGGTGACGATTGGCTTTGTCTGAATGCTCGTTTTTGAGAGAATGGTGACATGATTGGAATTTGATACTTAGGAATTTTAAGCAAATACAGTACCATTTTTAAGAATCCGCTGCTGGGTAAGTTTGGCAATGTTTCCTTTCGTTTTGCTTTTCGTGGTGCTCTACTGCTCGCCTCTTGAAACGCGTGGAAGAAAAATCAGTAAGGTATTTTATTGTTATCGCTGTTATCAGACTGCTTTTAAAAAATGAAAGTGTGCTCGACTTCCCAAAACATCGGAATTTTCACGCTCACATTTTCTCATTTCTCTTTTGCCCGCCCGGCATGCATGTAGTTTTGGTAAGGCGAGAATATTTTTATTCTTTGGCCCTGCTAGCATTCCACCACATCTTATGCGTTTCTCCTCGGGGAGCTATAAATTATGCAAGATACATAATGCACACACGTTCATTTCTTAAATGTACGCCACTCGAAAGCGTACATACATAAGTACGCTAGCTAACTGATTGTTTAACACAAACTCAGAAGGGAAGGCGTGTGTCAAGGAAGGAAGTGAAAGTGGTGGAAGTTGTTATGTAGGAAAAAACGTGAATGATGCAGAGAAAGAGCAATATCCTTGTATATATAGCCTTTTTCAGAAATGAAGACGAGTCGGTGGAGCACTAGAGATTTCTCCGATTTTCGCAGTCACATCTGGTCCCACTGCTTGTGGCATCAAGAACTAGTTGTCTTTCTTATTTCTTGGCTGGTGTAACTTGATATGAAATAAGTGAAAGTGGAAGGAGAGGAAGAGAGCGTTAGGAAGCTGTGCATCTTGCATGGTACACATCCTCATATGTCACAATTGTTCCACATTTTATTTCCAACGAAAAATGGCACGTAAAAGGACCGCGACAGCTTTGTCACAGCTAATTAGTCATGTCTGCTCGTGATACAGAGGGAAACTACAAGTTTCTTGTATGTTCATACTCTCACTTGAATTTCCCTTGTTGCAGGGAGCTGACAGAAATAGAACGAAAATTGAAATCGCTAAAGTTCTGGAAGGGAAGTTTGATGGCCGAAAGTAAAATGAAGCAGGAGCAAGACATGCAGGACAAGAGAATTAAAAAGTTGTTTATGCACGCTCTCCAAATCTCAAGGAAAAATGCGTCCCCGTCCGATTCAGACTCGTATGCTGGAGAAGAGGAGACTGATGAGGATTTCAGACGATATGATGATGAGTATTGTGGGGAGGAGTATGGACCTGAAGACGATAGCATGTCTGAAAGACCTTGTTACTTTCTTCCCACGTTGAATCCTAGCCCCCCACCACCAACTCCGGATATCGATGATGCCACTATAGCCCAAGCTATGTTGGAAGACTATCCAAATGATGACAATGACGTGAGCGACGTGTGATTCAAATTGATGAGAAATGTGTTTGATCCCGCTTTGTGATATTTATGGATTTATCGTAATCTTCTGACTTAAAAGGAAATAAAAGCTGATTTTCGTAGGTTAGTAAGTTAACTAACTACCTTTCGGAAAATATACTAAGCGCGACGCCATGTTTTTAATGAAGATTCATCAAAGTTCGAAATTATGTATCGCCTTCCCCAAACATTGTCTACAACGAACAGACAATCAGCAACGACTACAAATAAAGACCGTTAATGAGGACATAAAGCCTTTAGCTTTCTCCCCACGAAATCACACAGGTATATTGGCATGTTTCCACATTGTTTACTTTCTCCGGCACACGATGAAACTGTGATCACCCACTGGGACAAAACCACACGTCGGACGACACTCACCACACGTGTGATGTTAACGGTCACGTAACCTTACGTTTCCCAATTGACATTTTGTTGTTTTTCCACCATTTACCTCAGTCAATGTCTGGAAATTATTCACATTGTGTTTATCTCAAAAAGGATAAAGTCGAACACGGAATGTCCCGTGTTTACTGGTCTACCATATTGCATGCAGTATTAATATGTTATTTCCTTTGTTTTCTTTAGACGTTTATATCCACATATATCCACTATCGCGTTAGCACTTTGTGGTTGGCTACATAATATTCCATGTTCTTGCTATTTTAGCTCCAAAGTAATCCTCCTCTGGATACAAAAGAATTACAAACGGAATAACAACAACTATTTTGTATGGAAAACTTGGAACTAAATCAGTGGTGGAGGAGGGAGGACATAGGACAACATGATTCGACAAGAAACTTGCTTCATTATTACATTCCTCCTCCACTTTTGGCTTAACGGTCACATTTGCAGCTCGATTTAGATTAGTTTTTACTGCCGTTTTATCATCATTGTGCCATCAAACAGGATGTAAATGTTGTAAACAATGAAAATGTGGTTTGTCGGATGGCTTCCTTTCCTCCACTTACGTAGGTATGTGTGGATGTGTATTATCTCTCGTCCTCGTGTAATGGAAAGACCCATATACGCCCATGTTCCCAGATCATTTCAATAAGGTTCGTTACACAGCGCGCTCCTTTACTTAGTTCGTGTAACATAAATACTATAGCAGTTGTAAATGTACAGTTTGGAATTTTAGGTTTAGTTAGAGTCGTAAAATGGGATGCATGGTGGATGCTAAAATATATTGCATTTTGTGTCACTAACTATTTGAGTTTACAGTGTTCTGCAGAGAGTGGTCCCAATGGACCAACTCGAGTAAATGAACTTGTTAGTTTTTGAATGAAAGTGTGCATTAGTGTATGAGCTGCGAGCGGCGTGAGGGAGCTTATATAGACACAAAACATACGTACTTTTGCTGTGTGTACAAGCAGAGGCGAATTAAAATGATGACTGGAAAAGGGAGAGGGAGAGTCAGTTTTGCACCAAAGTTATTGGATGATGGCTTTTGCGACATCATGAGCTGCGAGCGGCGTGAGGGAGCTTATATAGACACAAAACATACGTACTTTTGCTGTGTGTACAAGCAGAGGCGAATTAAAATTATGACTGGAAAAGGGAGAGGGAGAGTCAGTTTTGCACCAAAGTTATTGGATGATGGCTTTTGCGACATCGAAATATTGTAACCCTACAAAATGTTTTATTTCTGGAGAAGCTGGTATGCCTTGGGTTAATGCATTTGGTAAATGTGCTGTAGGAAGAAGACTCCGACTTTTGATGCAGTTTTTAATTAGCACAAAAAGTTTTTGCATCATTTCCCGACTTTTTAATGATACATGGCGAAAAGCTTTCCATTTAGTGTGTTCATATATCCCGTGGAAAAAGCCATAAATAACGATAAAATACTCGAAGATGACGTAATAAGGAGCTATAAAATGGCTCTCGTTGTGAGACATCAGCCACTTCAAAAACTCTATTATATTACATCTTCCCAATTCACTCAACTTCACACATTTCACAACGTACCACTCTCGCTCAGGATGGTAGGGGTACTACTGCTTGTTGTGGGCCATTTTAATAGCTTGTTGATTAGAAAGTGGAGAGAAATGAATGGGGAAAGTGACCCATTTCAAGTTATAGAGGTTTATTGCTTTTCACTTAAAAACTAGAAAGTGGATCACAATTTTAGCCATATTTTGCGTGGCTCCGAAGGAGAGTGAAAGCCTATCATAATGAATTTGAGTAGGGGTTTGGTAATTATTCTTCTTCATTTAATGGCACTCCTAGTTGATAAGCTATTAGCAAGAAGATGGAAAGGGGAGAGAAATGAATGGGGAAAGTGACCCATTTAAAGTTATAGAGGTTTATTGCTTTTCACTTAAAAACTAGAAAGTGGATCACAATTTTAGCCATATTTTGCTAGGCTCCGAAGAAGAGTGAAAGCCTATCATAATGAATTTGAGTAGGGGTTTGGTAATTATTCTTCTTCATTTAATGGCACTCCTAGTTGATAAGCTATTAGCAAGAAGATGGAAAGGGGTGCTACCGCCTGGTTACGAACTTGTGGATGGAGAAGCAATAGACGTGACTGATAAAGTGATTCAGGTGACTACATCGGCAGCAACGCAATATTACGCTTTTGGTGATTCTCAAGGGAAGCCTATATATATTAGAGATAGACACGAGAGCGGCTGGCATTTTATTGTTTTTGATGATCCATACAATAAGGATGCCGGTGGAGGTCACTTCATAGTTTTGCAGAGGATGACAGGATTGAATTTCGACCAAAGTGGGAAACTCATTTATGAGGCGTTTCTCCTTTCTCTGGAGTATGTTGTATACCTATGCATTAAAAATTACAATCTAACTACTAGTTGGAAACTTGAGTTCGAACGTGTAATCGGGTTATTGATTTGCGGTGATTGTAGAGGAAGCATTTCTGCTGATGTGGAGCGGTACGATGCACAAGAATCTGATTATTACAGGGATGAAGATTTATCAAATAAGCAAGATGATATGAAATTTATGGAGGCCAATGCAAAACGTAGTGGAATTCGACCATTATAGGATGGAATTGGTAATTCAGAAAATCAAGTAGACAAGTTTGGATCGAAGTTGTTAAAACGGATTAGGAATGCTGTTCACGGGTATATATACACTACTATAATTTTCAAATGAATGGTGTTAATGCAAAGTTTGCATTGCAAACTAGGACTAGAACAAAATGTAATTTAAAACGTTTGATTATTTGTGCATAAAGTACTCGTACAGCACAGTATTATTAATGTTATGATTATGACTATCATCAAATACTAGTTAAAATTAGGATATATCTTGAAACTGTCACTTGTTGTAAAACAAAAACAGAATTGTATTCTGAACTGGCTAGACAATAAAGTTAATCAATCAACCAATAAGAGTATATTATGACACAAAGTTGGTGTAATGGTATGTTTGGACCCTTTCAATGAGTTCTACAAGTTTGCTATACCCAAATATAAGTAAACATGTAATTTTGGAACCCTCCATGCATGGAGGGATTGGATGGAGGGGGCCATTCCGGGTAAAGGTAGTCATATTCGGACGCCCCGGATTAAGTCACATAAGAATCGATAGTTTTTATTTACCAATGCGCATTAGTACCGAATACCTTCCCTTGTCAGAAACTAATAAAGTTTTTGACATTCTGTTTTCACAAATGGATACATACAAGTGACGGTCAATTTGTACTTTAATGCANATACATACAAGTGACGGTCAATTTGTACTTTAATGCAGGCAATATCGGGCACGCAGAATGTGCGCGGCGCGCAACTTTCAAATTTTGTCAAATAGCCGCCCAGAGTGTGTTAATATAGCACAATCGAAAGAGCACTAAAAGCTACATCTACAACACTGTTTAAAATATGAGAATGTAATGTGCGATTGCAGCAAAAAAAGAACAGAAAACAACAAATGACAGAAATCAGTACAAACACAAAAAGCAGAATAAACAGAGGGACTCAGAGGGTAGTACAGAAAAGCACGAAGCGCAGGCTATTTTGGAAGCCATTGGGAGCAAGTTGTCTATTGTCTATATCTGTGGTTTATATAATACATAATAACAACCATCACTTTTCACACATTTTAACAAATATCTACACAAACAATGCCCCAATAACTACCAAAACTTTTAATTCGCATTCACATTGAAGTCTCTCGCTGATACAGTACACCCTATTCTCCATTCATATTTATATCCTTTGTTACTCTTAATAGGACACTCAACTCGTTAATTGACGATCTAGTTGCCGCAACATCAAAAAGAGAATTAGACATTAGAATTAGATACCGAAATTCTATTTGTGCTATTTGTTTGTGTCATAGCACAGAGTTATAATAAATATGGATGTATTTTATTGACCCATGCATAGGCATCGCATAGGCATACATAATTCAAGCTATTGAAATCTGAGATTCCATTCATTAGACAAAAAGTGTGCAAATAATGGTTTTAGTCGAATTCAATTTTTGGGTTGGATTTTGTGCCAATAAACCATCGGGCATCATCCGGCATATATATTTAGATTGATGATTAATTGGTTCCGGCTGGAGAGTCTGGAAAGCGGAAAGATTCACTATTACATACCTGATTACGATAATATGATATTGATTTTGATCATGATGATTGATGATATGATCCTCATGAATGCAATTATTGAACAAAGGGACTTGAATTATGATGAAGCTTTAGCTTACGGATGATGCCACATGCCACATACATGCCACTCATTGCCATTTGCCATTGCATACCAAATAGAATACACGCACACACACACAAACATACGTCGACATTGAAATCACAAGGATTCTCACTGGCCCCAGCATGGTTTATTGTGGAGCGCTTTTGTTTTCTTGCCTAGTGTGCTTTTAGTTTTGTTTGTAGGCTGCTGCTGCTGCTGGTCTATGGTGGTGCATGTGAGAGAAAGTGTTTTTTTTTAAGTGTCACACGTGCCAGTCCGGCCGGAGTTTAAAATAACTGTCCAGTTTAGAGTAAAGTGGTCCAAGTTTAGAGTTTGTTGTTGGCTGCAAACGTTTGTGAACGCTGTGAGCTGAAGCTTATTATCTTTTGGTCCGAGACAAAGCTGGGAACAAAATGCCGAAGCGGAAAACGGCGGCGGAGGGAGGAGGAGCAACAACGGGTTCTGGGGAGGGATCCCCGGTCGATAGTTCCGATTTGGGGGTTGCTGGAGGGGATGAGGGAGTAAATGTTGCCAAAGATGAGCCCGATTTTAATCTATTTGTGGGCACTGACATGGGCTTTCTAAAGGGTAACTTGAATAAGAAATTGCAAATTGGGATCTTAGACTTATACCCAAGATATAGAAGAATTGCAAAAAGAATATCCAAAATTGAGAGTGAGAGCTGTAAATTTGCAGGTGTGAGCTTTGGCAGTGAAATCCCAATTTCCAAATCATTCACTTACCGACCGGAGGGTTTGAAGGAGAAGCCTCCACCGGTGAAGTCGCTGACGTGGGCGGACCCAGATGAAAAGGAGTTGCTGGTCTGTTATTCTAATCACATTGTGAAAACGTATAATACAAAGCTGAGATGTTTTACGCGACAAGCGGCGCTGGATGTTGGGGACGAGGATAGTAGTGTTGTAGGTTTATATTGTCACGAGGACCCGGGGTAAAGGAACAATTAAACTCAATCCTATAAATATGATTATGTAGTATTTACAATGAGATTGAAATGTGTATGGCTTGCTAAAACTTTAAACATTAAAATGTGGTTGACTGCAGAAAGTACGTGGTTGGTTTGTCGGACGGGACCGTCTCCGTGTGGAATTATTATGAGACGACCACGACGCTGAGTTTCAAAACGTGTAAGGAAACTTCTGGATCCAAAGTAATACCAGACTTGCGCAAGATACGACAGTGCCCCTCAAATAGACATTATTATGCAACGGGAGGGAACGAGAATGACTTGAAGATTTGGAATCTCTCTTCAGAACAACCAGAAGAGCCTGTTTTCAAGGCTAGAAATGTTCCACATGATGAGCTGGATCTTAGGGTGCCAGTTTGGGTTGAGGATTTAACTTTTCTTCCGAGAACTTTCGAAGTTGTTGCTGTTGGGACACGATATGGACAAGTTAGATTGTATGATGTTAGAGCAAAAAATAGACCAGTATCCAATGTCAAATTTGCCGAACATCCAATAATGTCTATATCATCCACTATGAACGACCGTCAAGTAATTGTTGGTACTGCAGGAGGTGAAACTGGTCTATATGATTTGAGGAATCCGGGTAAAGAAAAGTTGCTTCGTAAATATCGTGGACCTGTGGGGAGTGTAAGATGCGTGTTGGCGACGCCTGAAGAACCTTACTTTATATCGTGTGGTTTGGACAGACATTTGTATGTTTATAAATTAAATCAGAAAGAACCCGTCAAAAAGGTAATTCGCATAAGCAGAATTACATAGGTAATTTACTTAATATAATTAATGTATGCAAAAAACTAAATGTGGTTTGGGGTTTGTTTCTTTACAGCTATACATGTGTCAGCAATTGAACTGTCTTGCAATATCTAAATCATTCACGTTAGAATCGTGTAATGAGACAAATAACAGTAGTGAAAGTGCGAAGAAAAGTCTGGATGAAGGAGATTGGGCAAATATTCCACCTGATGTATTACTTGCCAGTGAACCAAACTCTCCTATCAAGAAGCCTCGTAAATTGTTACGCTAAATCTAGTAGGTCAAAACTAGGCAATTATATGGTAAATTTAATATTGTAATGGACATCTTTTCTATATGATGATCGAACCTACAGTTATCTAATCTAATGCAAGTTTGTACTCTTTAAATATGACGAGATTAAAACTATTATGACGAAAATGAATTTTATAAGAAATACCAAATAACGTTTCTGAAATATTTTTAATGTCTTCATTTCTGTATTTGTACATGTTATGAAACTGACAACACTATTCCGAAATCGTTGTTTGAATCCAATCAATGTACTTGCTAACCTCAGTGTATACCCCTGGAAATCCTGCTCTTCCACACCCTTGACCCCAAGATACTACTCCCGCTAAGTACAAAGAACCATCAGCTAGATCATCGGACACGAGAGGACCTCCTGAATCACCTTGACCTGTTTTTTAATTGTTTTTTTTAAATGAATGTTCGTATAGAGTAGAATAGCTGGAGTTAAAAACGTGTTTTAGTGTTTCGTGTTTCATCTCAATATAAGCAATCACACATACAAGCGTCTTTTCCTTCTTGCCCAGCACAAATCATTGAATCCGCAATAGGTTCCCCAATCTGTTGGTAGGCTGCATCGCATTCTTCGTCAGTAACAAATGGAACATTAACAAAATGAAGAAAAACTGGCGGAAGACCTGCTTCTACTAAGGAACCCCACCCAGAAACTGTCCCATTATCTGGAAAATTAAAATGTTAGACTAGAAACATTGTGATTTTTTGCTAAGCGTAAGGTACATTAGTGGTTATTGAACTTGTTACATTCCGCAGGAGGGGTGTGATTGGCTGGAGGAAGAGCTATGGGTGATACCCATTCATCAAACTTTAGAGGTTGAGTTAGTCTAATCGTTGTCAATATAAAAGGATATTATACAAAATAAATTTAGACACGCGGGTGGTGCGGTAGGTTGTAATTTTAGAAAGAATACATTTAAACTTTTACCTCATTAAAGCAATGTCGTTCGGAAAAATGTTAGCATCGTAGTCAGGGTGGATAACAATTTTTGAAACCAAATGCTGCCTTTCTGTCCCTTCATTAGTTAAAATGTTGTACTGATTAGCTACCACTACGTAATATATGGGGAGTCCGCCATCTGCGCAATGCGCTGGAATTGATAGTAATCATAATATTAAAATTAACCCTGAATTTCTAAACATTGCCAAAGTTGAATTTTTCTAATTTGTATTATAAATATGCTATGCGTGAATTTATACCTACCTGCTGTAACTATCCAGTTTTCATTAAGAACAGCGCCACCACAATAATGAGATCCTATAAACTTCAGTTGAATTTGATAGGGGAATTGGCCACGCTCTGCAATCTCTCCTCCTACAATTCGATCGTGGTAATCCTTGATGTGACGAGGTTGTTCGTACACTGTAGCGCCTGCAAATTAATTATAGAGGAACGACAAAATTAAAGCAGGAGGTGAACATTAATTTATCACATATACCCACACGCATGTTAAATTCGTTTTTTTTTTACCAAGCATGCACTGTATGGTTCCCAAAATTATAAAACTCTTAACGTTCATGTTGTAATCCACAGCAAACAATAGGTTATAATTATTATTATTAAAATGTGTATGATTCCTAAGACCAATGATTCAAATCTAAACGTTCATCAAATGAAGTTACACCTGCTAAAATGGCAACTTGAACTAACATTAAGCAAATGTAAATCGTATCGTAATATATTATCAAGCTATTCTCACTTCACGCACGATGTCGTAGTCATTTGTATAATTATCATCTTTCTTATCAATTTTATCGTGAATGTAACGTACTTTTTACTTTAAGTAGTTTGCCTTAAACCATTATCACATCGATATCACATCATCAAGCATTACGATTCCAAGTGAATCCAACCATGAGTAAAGTGTGATCGATTGTGAATATACAACAAATAATCGTTCGTTGTAAATAATGAATTCACGACACTTGTGTACATTATATGTTATCACTTCAAAAAAAACTTGCGAATTTGCTCAAAATACTTCTAAGATGTTCTAAAAGGTGTAAATTGCAAATACATATTGTCTTCAATGAGGTTTGAGTAAACGATCCGTAAATATTGGTGTATCATTTCATAATATCATTAAAGCCATACAGCTTGCACTAGCATCATATTTAATTTTGCATAATGCTAACAAATAGAGTTTTTGAGTACCCAGAAAAATACAAAACGACTGCATTTACGTAAGTACGTAACTGATCCGTACACGGTCAACGAATGAAACATTCTTACTTTCTTACAGAGTTATACAGGGAGCAAGTTGCCAACATTCAGACAAGTTCCAAAATCTGAGGTTTTATTTAATTCATTCATGACCTTCGTCAAGCCTTCCAGCATGTTTTCAAACGTACAAATGCCGTTTCATATTATCATTTTAATATTTCTGTGGTGGACTCCATCCCACAGTGCAAGCAAAGTTAGTTTAACCGATATCATACACGAGTTTAAAACATGTGACATATTAATAATCGCCACAAACTCTGACGCTAAAGAACTAGATCCAGTACTATGGCGTCACTTAAGAATGGAGCTTCAGCCAAGGGAAGTGGTGGAAAGTTGGCTTCGTCCGGTACTCCCAAAATATTACTACTTTTCTTGTTCTGCAATTTTTCTCATTCTTTCGAATATATCCAGCCCACTTGTAAATGTCGCCACCGCTGAAGATATACTGGGAAGAACACCTTTGCTTGTGATGCATTATTTCCCACAGTTCTTGTTTGTTGTCTACAACCATACTCAAGAATATCTTTGGAAAAGTGCCATTTGGAATGCAGTAAAAAAGAGACTTGCACGAGGCGTTCCGGACATTACATTTGTATCAGTGGACAGGGACAACTCGGTCCGCAAAATATCATTTGCATGTCGGCATTGTCGACTTCTTGTGTCAAGGTCACAAAACTTCTTCACTATAAGTGTGATGAAGATCAGTACAAACGCTAGTGAAATTGGCAGCAGACTACGCAAATACTCCAAACAGGACGCGGAACAAAGTGTGTATTACTGGGTAATACAAACTCATCATGACAAATCCTACGTTACCTCATCTAATATCGCAAGATACCTGGAGTTGACCGACTGGAGGAGCAAATCGCCTGAAAACTGTCTGAGAAATCATTATCTGGAGGAAATTCTTCAATTCATTCTATTTGAAAGCATAACCGACTGCAAACCATACAACTTTTCAATGTGCTTGAAGT
>JAANSN010002865.1:0-21476 GCA_036850665.1 Dicranocentrus wangi
TTAGTAAAAGTTGCTTCCAGGTACACTGTCAACAAAAAATTAAGAGCACAGAGGATGCAATGCATTTAGCATTGGGAGTTCCCCTCTGTCTTATACTTTATATCTCTATTGTTTTTACCTTTTCGGAATCCTGCACAAACCTTTTAATTTCAGCTGCCCAATAATTCCGACATTTTGTTCTTCATATTTTCGATACACCGGAAAATTGAAGGATGACTGATGTTTCTGAAATACGTATCTAATATTTGATATCTTTTATTCTTTCCTTTGTAACTTTCCCGAATACACGTACAGTATGATAGATACGGAAATGTTATGTAAATATGAATAAAATGTAGCATATTCATACCTTTATAAAGTATTTAATAGGAAAGAAAAACATTCGAAATCGAACTACAGGAAGGCAAATGGATGTATGTATACTAAATGACTGTAGATGACGGGTGAAATTGCGAAAAAAAGAGTTTAGATTATACCAATTGGAGTCTCGTTCCACCTCACAAGCAGTCAATTCTACATGACTCAATTGCTCCACTGCGATACTATCAACCCTTCTTCAATTCAATTTTAGTGCAGAAGGGTTGAGAATTTCATTTCTATTATCGTACTTTTTCTTGATCAAGGACTAAGGGAGTTGTAGGGGTCCTTCCTATAAAAATTCGTACATTGTAATTTCAACGTTTCCAGAATTTTCGGAAATTGCCATGTTGTTACCAGAATAGCAGAAGTATTTTCTTGTGAAATAGACGGATACGTGAAGAAGGCCATAGTAGGACATACCCCGGCAAACCATAATAGGACAAATCTTATCATTGTCAAAATCGTCTTTGATTATGCGACTCTGTATGCGAGTCTTCAACAGGTAAGATGTGGGTGGGGTCAGGGGTGCATATTTTGCACGCACCTATATGAACGTCACTTACTACTAATGAACAAAGATGAAAGATCAGACTAAACGAATTTCTGAACGTACACACGCTTTTACTCAATATATCTGTAATATACAATTAATTAATTTACTACAACCCTTCAATAATTCAATAAAGTTTCACACGGAAATTAAAAATATAAGTACCGCAAACCTTTATAAATCTCTTAAGATTTTTGGATTATCTTCTTACTTTTAGCTTAAAGTTACAATTATATGTATACATTTATTGTTTGGAGGGGATACATGGGATGGTGGATTTATAATGGTCTGGCTGTGATCTGTGATGCGGGTTTCCGGTGATGGCGTCGTCGGCCTCTGGTGTCGAATTACCTAAGTCAACATTATACGTTGTAACTGTTCATGGAATGACGGTGGTGACAAGTTACAAGTTTGATTCCGGTTTAACCTTCGTTTTTATCTTAAAGTAACGATTATGCTCATTCATTGACTAGATGTGATGTGTTGGGTTTGATTGGGTATCAAAAAGCAGCCATCGCATAATAACGTATATAGCTAGTTTTGTTAAATATTATGTGCTACATAATGCAAAATCTAAAGCATTTTGTATACATTTGTATTATGCATGTAAATGTATGTATTGTATATAAAGAATCTGCTTTTTTGTTCTATTTTGTATCGGATATAATGTGTAGACAGAAAATAGTTCTCAATCTACTACACTTTCTTTTGCATGCGACTCGCACTTAAAAGTAAATTTCAGGGGTCACTAAAGTACGAGTTTTGCATAAGGTAAAGTTTGTCAATGGGATTGATCTGACTGTAAGAAGGCAAAAGTTCTGATGTGTTGCTGGGAGCCTGATGGTGGTGATGATGGTGACTGTGGTGGCTGGAGGGATTATTACTCTCCATGTTATGCAGCTCTGGACCTGAGTCATCCAACTGCTCCAGTCCAGTACTGTCATCCAGTGAAAGCTCGGAGCTGCAAAAACTCTCCGCTAAAGTAAATAGAGAATGGGAATGTTTGTCTATTAAACATGTTCCAAACACTTTCAGAGTCTGTTTTTTCCTATTCAATGCATGAACCTATCTACTCGGCGTACCTTCTGGAGAGTACGGCATGTTTGGATTGAGAGGTTGAGAACCTGAAGGTGTAAATGGATCATCAGACTGTCCTTCAAAGTAGTGGCCCGATGGCTCAGAGGAGGATGTATCACTTTTGTGCTTTTCATCTTTGTCTTTAGATGAGTCTTTGTCTCCCTTTGTGTCCGACTCCTGCTTCGCTTTCCTTTGCAACTTTTTCATTTTTGCTCGCTGATTTTGAAACCATACTTGAACCACGCGGACGCTTAAACCCGTCTCCTTTGCGAGAGCCTCTCTAACCTGGTAAATATTAAAGAGAAAGCATACATATATTTAAAGCTAATTCCGGTTGAAGTTGGAGTACTTATTATATACTACCGTGGGCTATACCTACGGAAAAACATATATCATCTATTTATAATAGTACCTTTCGACATGGTTTCGGACTGATCTCAAAAGAGGCTTTGAACTGGCGGCGCTGAGCAGATGTAAGGATTGTCCTCGGTCTCTTTGGCCCTCGTCTTCCATCTCGAGGTCGACTGTTTTCATCACCAATCACGTCATCACTACCTATAAATATCGTGACATGCCAAGGATACTTTTTTACTGATTATATGCATGAAAGTAACGGAACTAGAAAATAATAGCTATTAAAATTGATTTTTTATCTTGTCATGTGATCTTTAACTTAAATGTGGCAAACCACCCACAACACCCTTGATCCCATCATCACACGCATGCTATTTGAGAACGTGCACTTTTCTTCCAACAGCGAAAGGGGAAAGTGTTAACACGCAAACCAATGCGATCAATCAAAAAGCAACCACAATCATACACATTTCATATTTCTAAATCCGGAGTATTGGTATCATATTAACTTGGCACTTTATTGTAAAATACCATGCAGTTTACGATTTTCGTAACTGATTTTTAAACCTGCTGCTTTCATGCCCATATGCATGCACCTGTATCTAATTCATGTTATATGACCATCACATTATTTAACAAGAAATTACTTACCTCGTGGACTATTGGACTGTTGCATAAGGTAAAGTTCTTTTTCAAAATCTGCACGACAGTAAACCTGTGTCCCCCGTAAAATGAACTGTTCCCCTTTCTGGAGAGGTGAAAGGCAAGCCGTACACACAAAGCATGCCAGATGAAACACTTGACTCTGGAAATAATGAAAACACGTAATTGTAGAATCAAGCGACTATTTAAAATCTTGGTACATACGTGTATAAACTAATGATAACTTAAACTTCTAATATAATTGAAATTGAGTCGGTTCTTTCGTATGAATATCTGAGGTAAACTCATGTAAAATATAAATATTCATTTATCTATGTGAACTATTAAATAAATTGGGATTTTAGTTGGATAATACACAATCAAGCAACTAAAAGTAAACTGCATATTTAAATATGATAAATAAATTATGATTAATTTTTAGTAGAAGAAAGAGACTGTATTTCCTAAGCCAACACCATCTTGACTAGGAAGTCTCACGTTGCCCCCTGGTACTTCCAGACCTGGAGCTTCTTGGGGTATATTATTACCATTGTGACATTACATATATTGGGATTTCGAAGTGAAGACATTGTAAATTGTAGCAAATCGGTAGGCCAAATGTTCGAAAATAATACCAAGGATTGTGATTTGCATAAAAGGTTAAAGGTTAATATGATGAGACACGTTTTAAAAATTCATGTTCAGTGTAAGTGCAAGGCATACAGTTTTGATGTAAAACGCTAACTTACACAATTTGGAAGGAAAGACATTCAATACTATTTGATAAATCATTTATAGCTTTATATAAAATGGTGGCATTGCTTATGAAAAAGTCGTCAAAAATACATAATAGATACAAATGATGGGATAACGCTGCGCCAGAGTTATGCATCAAATATAAGGCACATAAAGGATTTGAACTAAAGAATTCACAGAAATCCTAGGAGAATAAAAAAGGTACTTTGTGTGTTTATATATAGCCTAGTGAGCACATGTCTTATAAAAATGCTATATAAAAAGCGATTTTGAAGATTTGTCGACTTCTGATGACATTATAAGGGTCGATTGTGGGAATCAAAAATAAATCTTTGGGAATGTTAGCCTTGACGTGTAATATTACATGTCGTAGTAAATCCTGATAAATGGTGTTTGCTATATGTGTATACTTATAGCTAGACACTTAACGTATTACAGCGTTAAGTTCTAATGCGAGTGCTATTTTAAATTGCAGGTAAAGTTAAAAGAAAGTGAAGTAAAAAATTTGTAGTACTTACAGCTGCCCTCATAACAAGCTCTTGAGGAAGAAGACGTTCTCCGCATCGAGAACATTTCACTCCAAATATCCTATCGTAATCGTGTTTGCAGTATAATTTCGAATTTCTCCAGTAGCAAGAGTGAGTTAGTGGACATCTACATATGCAACATGTTAAACAGTCTTCATGCCAGGGCGTATCACCTACTTTCAGCAGCCACCGATCACGAATTTTTTGTCCGCAACCTTCACAAATATCTCCTCTTGAATGCATGGGATCTGTAATTATAACATTAAATTTTTATCCAGGTCAATAAAGCCTCAAGTATTACAAGGCTTTTCGCTCAATAGCATTTGGCTTATTTTTGGAAAACTAAGCGAAATGTATTAATTACACCATGCATTATTGTAATATATAAAACATGTATGAAACATTATAGCTTCTGCATTGCTGTAAATAGAGGTTTCTATCTGAAACAATAAGTTTTTCCCAAGAATACGTCAATGAGTTCATACACTCTGAAATTAACGATCAGGCATACCAATGCGCTTGGACTACTGTAATTTTGCAATTTTGTAAGTTTCAGTTTGAACAACAGTTTCAGTTTCAGTGTCAGTATTTATATTAGAGGAAGGGTTAAAAATTCATTCAAACTCAGGAAGATCGAAGGCGGGATAACATCACGTATTTACTCCCCCATTCATCGCTATATATCAGACAGATCATTTATGGATCAGTGATTGATGCCATAAATTCAATATTTCTGAATTTTGCCAGGTGCGAAAAGTGACTACACAACACACATATCCAGAAATATGTTACAAAAGATGTAGACTATCGAATACGAGTAAATTCGTTCGTGTAAAATTTCTTCCTGTGGTAAACAAATTAAACGCGACTGGAGCGAAAAACATGAAAATAAACCAGCAAAAGCCGTTGTATTACAAAAAATGCCATGTAATAATAGCACCATTTCATGGAAAGGTGAAAGTCATTAATTGTCATTACCGAACCGCTTGCCAGCCGGATCCGCATCCTTGATTGCATCCTTAAACTCAAGCATCGTTCTACTTCACGCTGTCAGAATTAGGGTCCGAGAAAATGATTCAATTACTGTAAAGCGGTAGTGTTCAATCAATGACAATTTTAAGCTCGAATGTTGCACCGATGCGACCACACAAAGTCTAATTTCTCACTCACCAAAAACCATTTCACCAAACTTATAAATGACTAGAGAAACTGGACTTTATAGCAATAACGTTTCCTCACACCTTCTCCTCACGCTCACAACGACAACACGGCAATGTAGAGCATTGCATGACTAGCCAAATTAAACCAAACACGTGTCAATTAATGCTTTCCTGAAATTCCAGTAATTACCTATCTCACTTTCCACTGTAATTTTCACCGATACAAAATCCGATCACCACTTTCACAAAACTCCCAAACGTGCCCATAAAACTCTTAATGACTGCCTGCACAACCCATAGCCAAAGCTTTTTTGTTTCGTGTCACACTTTTCCCTCAACAGTTTAAAACGTGCTAATTGCCAGTAGTCATTAGTGGACAAGCATCTGTAATGAAATGAGACGGAATCTTGTTGCACACTCAAGTTTTCTGGTGAAAAACTTTCTACATGAGTAAACTGGATTGTCTCCACTCCACACAATACATGCATGCTACGCTACAACCCCGTATGTTCCTGCAGTTCTAAACAAAGGATACGGGAAAAGCTCATAGAAAAGTTATATACGACTGCATAATACCACTGTCAATAGTGGAGTGAGCACGTACGTGCCCCAACTCAAGAATACAGTGCACTTGTGAGTACACCATGAAAAGGAAAGAATCCGAGAAATGGGGAAAAGAAGGCAGGATTTTTTTTTTCATCCTCTGGCTTCCCTTCCCTTCCCTCTTTGGCAGCAAAAAAAGTTTTTCTCGTATTAACAAAAATGGAATATGGTGCTTGAGCAGAGAGAACATGCAGACACACGCAGAGAAAAAAGGTTGCAGCCTTTCATACATATATACAGTGTACACATGCATGTACATCGTGCAGAATATGGGGGAGAGCGAGAGACAGCATTACAGAAAAAAGTCGAAGGATGGACAAAACGAGACCATGATATAAAATTTTCTCTTGACTCCACACATTTTTCCTACACACTGTTCGGGGAATGATGATCCTCCGATAACTTTCCTATATCGCTTCGCATTCAGTCAGTCTATCTATGTATGTATTCATATACACACTTGTGTTTTCACTGTGTATCTTTTAGGAGCACACTAGTGGTATGATCATCATCATCATCATGATCTCTTGGTATAAGCATGGATTTTTCCTCCCTTTCCGAAGAATCATCATGCGTGGACCAAGTGAGAGTTCCCTCCCAGCTTGAGTTTCAGTCCGCCCTTGCCGGTTTGTCATTTGTTACTTCAACCTCCTTCACTGAACTTTCCCTATCCACTTCTTATATTACTTGATTTTTTCCCTGTTGCCACCTATATCTTCCGTGGTGAGAGGAGAAAAGGGGAAAAATCTTTTTGAGCTGGATGGATAGCTGAGGTACAAGGATGGATACGGAGTTTTTTTTCCAGTTTTTCACTTCTCTTGTATTGAGCAAGTGGTGCATTTAAGTTTCCTTCTATTAGGAGCATGTCTGTAAAAACTCGTGGAATGATTGTTTTTCAAAGCAGTACTACCTAATCTAAAGTTATTCAGTAGTAAATCGGTAAAAGTAAATTCGAGAATATTTCTATTTGAATTTTACGTGCGGAAATTTTATAATTGTAAGCTTATTGTAAGAATGATATTTAAATTCTATTGATAGTTTGGATAAGTTTCAATTTGACATGCATGAACTATGTTTCTCCCGCAATATTTGCACATGTGTTTATCCGGCAAACACTAATGTATATTTATGTAAATTGCCAATAATAAGTATTCACGTAACCTATGTATGACCAGAGTAACAAAGTTACATGAGGGATTTGCGATATTTTGTACTTGACACGTACTTGGTGTTTTGAAAACAAACATTCACGTGTTTAAAAAAACTTAAAACTTAAAACCGTTAATTTCCTACCGATTCCACATCCTGATGGGGCTCGTTAGCAAAGAAAAATGTCAAATTTGACTGTGCTAAATGACCAGGAAGGAAAAGGGTTGGAATGATTCAACAACATCGGGAAATGCAATGAGGCTTCTAATGACAGAGGAAACTGCTGATGATAATATTAATGATGACAAAAAAGCACATTTCTCGCTCTCCCCCTTTGCTCATTTTTACTTTACGTAAAATTTAAGTGTAAGCACCCATCCCATTTGTACAGTGTGCGTGTAGTGGAGAGTCGAGGTGTCACATCTCATATCTAATCTGACACTGAAGTCGACTCACCGAAAAAAAACAATATGACTCTATAGGAGTATATATATGTATACGATATGGATTTCCATAGACAATTTCATACAAAGGCAGCAACCCACAGACTGCTCAACCCTCAGTAATAAAATAGAAAAGAGGGGACAAAAAAGTATGCAGACATGAAAAAGGGACTCTTTGAACTGGGAAATATTTATATATAAGTATGTATGTATCACCACATCTCCTTTTCCATATATTTTATATGCCTATGCCTATCCCACCCAGTCATGACTTCTGTTTCCAAACCGTACGATTACCCGTATCAGTATCACTTCACTTCTTTTTTTCTTTGAGTAATAACCAACCACCATATATACTGCTGCTGGACGGAAAAAAGAATATTATTCAATCTGGCATCATCAGGCACCCAGCCCGACACATATTGTACATATCGATTATTATTATGATCATGAAAATCGTGAAATCGGCCACACGTGTTGCTGCTCATGCATTTTGTCCCATTATTTAATTTTCTTTTTTGAGTTTTTACCCTTGTTTTATTCCGTGCCGATAATATTCATGTATTCACTTCTACTATTTTTTTTGGCAAAAGGGACCACTCATGCATACGAAATTTAAGAATGCGTCTTTATGCACAGCAAAAAAGCGGACAAAACTATTTTTGAATGTGTGCGTTGTGTATGAAATGGAGCCATGTGATGCCCAAGAATATCATACTTTTAAAAATATGATCGTCCTTGTCTACTTTTTGTAAGTGTTTGTTCTTATTACAACTCACAACAGATATCTCCATTAATAAAGCATCCGTCCTTATTGTGCCCATTTCAGATACAACAAATAGTCCCCCGGATCTTTCTAAACGGCATGGTTTTGAAATTCAAAAACAATGTGGTTGTTTCCTTTAAGCAAAAAATGCATCCATTTGTTATTCATGCAAAGGAAAGGGTCCACAGCACTGGAAACTGGAATAGCATGCATATCGTTTAGATGAGCGTATAGTGTAGTTGGACAAAATGCATTTTGATTTGTGGACCATAAATAGGAGCACACCTGACTCTAAATGGTCTCCTGTTTTTTATGCAATATTGTGTTTGTTATTCTATTGAGCCCAAAGGAAAGGATGAAGTAAGAACAATGCGATACGGACATTACATGCGGTGCTCACTGTATTGTGCATGTGCTCATGGGCTGAAGCAAGCACAACAAACTGTGTATATACGATGACACCACTCTACCCAAAAAAAAGTGTGCAACCCCTTGCCTCAGCGTAGTACGTGCCATCATAAAACAACAGTGCACATCACTGGGATGCACTCTCTATATCAAATTAATTTGAGGCATGACGAAGTAATTTCAATTTCATGCTTGAAACTATGCGGAAAAGTAAATGAAAGCGGGTGACAATATAAATGTGCATTTTACAAGCGTTAAGATTGTAAAAGCAAATGGGGTAGTACACTTGTAAAAAGGGAAGCTTAACAGGAGTTTTTGAAAGAAAATATCCTCCAAAAAAGTCCATCTGTCCTTACCTAATCATGGTGACATTGCGTAAATGTCACTCTTGCCATTAGGATAACGATTTGCTTTGGACTTTGTGAATGTTGATGTTGATATTAGCGTATGAGGGGATACGGAGACCCAAACGAACGCATACGCTTCCCTTATTTTACAAGCATGCTATGGTATCGTGGATTGTTGGGATATACCTATGTAAAATGCAAGGTTACTATACTGCTAAAATTCATGAAATGCATGTTAATTGTTGATTTTAAACATGGGATTTTATAAAGATACCTTATGTTTTGATAAGGGTGAGGGGTGGGTGCAGTCAGAACTAATTTACAGATATCAATTTTTAAAGATCATGCGTGTTTGTAATAAAATTGGGAATCGATACAATAATTGATACGGCAGTTGTGGTTAATTGTTTTAATTGGAATTACGGAAATGGTCCTCTATTTCTCAATTACTGAATTTGCAATGGGGTTGATCGGATGTGATAGTGAATTATTGTGTTACAGTTTGGTTCTGAGAAAATATTGTGCTCTTCTTATTTGTACTTTGAGCTCGGGCATTGGGTTTCCAGTTTCCAATTAGTGTCATTTAGGGATATGGCTTATTTATCATGTGATTTAATTTGATCAAATCCCCTATCTCAGATTATGCCTAACCAAGTTTTTTTTTACTTTTACATCTTTCCTTGCTTTCTTCAAGTCAAAATTGAATTCATCGCTACTCTTGCCTGTTAATAAACGTCTTTCAAGCTTCTTGGGTTCAGCGCATTTCTCCATATTATAGCGTAATCCTCGTTTGCATTTTTCCTTTAAACAGCATTTTTCATTACATATCACATCACGTAGCTTTCTCATGCAAGTAACGATACTTGAGGCAAAATTCCAAATTGGGGTGGCACTGTGGCACATGGGGAACGAGGAAATGAAGGAAAAATCTGCTTGATGAAGATCCTGCTTCACTCCGCGTCAATATTTCCTAGCTGATTTAGTTGGATGTAGTAATATATTATTAATGTTAATGTTTGTCTTTCTCGTTGTTGATTTTTCATTTTTCTATGTTGTAAGCACTGCGCATACCCATGTCTTGAGCAACAGCCCTTTACGAAAACAAACTTATAAGGGTTTTCCGGTAAAGAGGACGCGAAGAGTCGAGCACCCAAACCTAAAATATATTTTTAAAATATAAGCTTGCTCCAAATCCACTTGAATGCCTCATGCGAGTACTACATACTCTTCCAAGAGACGTCCTTTCTCTCATGCAATATTACACTTCGTGATTGAAAAGCCCCAAAAATTCAAACAAGTTTACACTCGCAACAAAAACATTTGTTTTCCCCGAAACTCCCATTTCCTGCGAGATTGAAGGTGCTAATTTGACAACATTTTAGAGCGTACACTCATCTGTTGAAATGTGTGTATCCGAAAAGCACGCATTTTTCAACAGTTGGAAATTACTGTTATTTCAACTATAAATTTTCCTTGCTTTCAGCAAACCTAAAACGGAGATTTGCATGGGATTTTAATAAAAAATCCAGAACGGATCTCAATCTCAATCAAGGTTGGCACAAAATGTCACGGATATTTAGAACACTGCGTTGCACGACATTAGGCATACGTCCTAAAAGAAAATAGATTCTGTGAAAATACATCTTTCTATCGTTAACTGGTAATGATGATGATGTGTGATTTGCATGGCATGCATATGCATGTGCGAGCAATAAAGAGAGTATAAAAGTGAACGCATGCCTTGTCCGGATAAACCCTTGTTTTATCAAGCCAAAGCCACTAAATATTGTACGAATGAATGAAGCAGCATGTGAATTGTGTCCACCTCTTCTGAATCCTATTCTCTGAGGATGTGCAATTATCCAAAGGTTTCCTCACCGGCCGCCATGGGGGGTATCAACTTTACATGTATTAAAAGGCGACAGAGATTTGAGCGTAGACAAGAAGGGAGATTCTGTCTGGATATAAGAGGGAAAAAAGGGTCGCCGTGTGCCGAGTCATTTGCCAGTCACGCGTCACCCAGTCAATGAATGTTTACATTGTATCTTATTTTTCAATCAGAAGGCTATCTGTTGATGGTCCATGTCCCACGGACCTTCCGTCGGCAATCAACAGTCAACAGGAGTAAACACAAAAATGAAGGGAGGAATTGATACATATCGCCCATTTAAAACTTTAAGCATTATGCACACGACTGGGCCTGTGCTGGTGGCTTGTAGCTTTGTATTCCCTTTGAAATAAGGGGCTCTCACACAGTGCGAAACGACGATATTTCTTCATTTATTTGTAAATGTGTTGTGCTTGCCTACTTTACCTCACAAATAGAGCCTTTTTCTCAGCCGAAATTATGCGGAAAAGTGTGAGACTCTTTCAACGTAACGTTTCACTATGACCAGCTCACCAGCAAGCAGCAGTGTGTTGGCTCAAGCTCGATTAAGATTTACAATGGCTTTATATGGGACGGACGCAGACACCAGGCTATTTCGAAACGAAATACCGACAAAGGCTAGATCTCCGTATTATCTTTGAACGGCCTACCGTTACAGATAACAAGTGATATTTGTATCACTAGATAGATACGAACGGAGTATCATATAAAACTACCAACGCTTTGGCGAGAATGTCAGCTTCTGAATATTTTGCCCCGAAAGTGCTGTATTATAATATACCCTTTCAAACATATTCAGTGTAAAGTCTGCTATTTATTAGAGTCAACGTTAATAAAACGGGAGCACACGCTCGTATATTTATTTATTGCCCAACGCGCCCATGTTATTCTTCGTTTTTACATTAAACTCCGAAGCTGATGAAGACGAGAGGAGGAAAAAAAGAGTGGAGCGAGTTAATAGCTGGAGGCAATTAGTTTTACTTTTATTATTATCATATAGGAAAAAGATGGGACGAGGAGTAAAGGGAAAATTATTTTGAAACGTTCTCACAAAAAGCACACAAACCTTTCTCATTCACCGTTTCAGCCAACCCAATCTATCGTTGTAATGGTACTTACATCATGGTGAAGTACCTTGCGCGTACCTTATTGCTCATTATGAGCAAGGATACGGAACGGATGGAAAGATACCAAGGACTTTTTTCCCTTAAATGTAAGTAAAATAAGGTTCCCTGGCAGTCACCCGGTTACAGATTCTCTTTGAAGTGCACTGGTGTAATAACATTGTACACACGGCCGGGGGATGGATGATATGCGAATATAACAAAAGAAAGTGGGCTCTCATTGCTGATACCTATGTCGTTCATATGGGAAAGCAATAAATTTTGAGGCTTTCGTTTCCTTCTTTACTTCCCTCACTCACCTTCTCCCATAATCACTTCAAGTTGGCTGGCTCCTAGCATTATATTCTACTTTGAGACGGGACGGTAGTCAACCTGAAATATCATGGTGATCATGAAAGAGAGATGAGATGAAAGCAATAATAATAATAACGTGTGCCTGTGTATATGTTTCTCTGGGCTTCACTTTGAATTTCGATTTGCCTAGGAGTCATTTTCCATATGTGTGCTTCTGCCTTTCTGAAATACCGAGAAGTAAGCAATATTCTCGAATTAGTTACACCCATCCAGTCAAAAGACAAAGGGTTTCTTTGATTTACGGTGTGTGTATAGTTTACTAACTGCGAGCGTATGAGTATATTGAAAATTGCAACGAAATAATGTTTCATTTTACTTCTTATGATTTTCGAGCCCTTGCAGTGTGGGGTTGGATTTGGATGGATGGAGTAGCAATACCAGTCCTGAATTGTTAACACTTTTTAGTTACATATATCCCGGGAAAGTGGAAGGAAAGGGATAAGGATCCGGGTGGCGGTGATAGTGGGTTTTGCTTTGATTGAACAGCTTCGTACTGGTAGCGGGTGGTGGGCTGTGCCAAGTTGGAATTTTGATGTAATCCGTTTCTCAACTGTGTGATACACAGCCAGGTTTGAGATTTAACGAAATCTTTCATATCTATCCATTGTGGAACAATTATACCAAAAAGTAGAAAAAGCGGTGGGTTTCGGGAGCTTAATACATTTTAAACGTGTTTTACATGTATCGTTGGCTGTGTAATTAGGCAACCGCAGTACTTTGTGGCTTTTCATACTCAAAGGAAGATTTCACCGGACTTACCACATCAAGGATGAAACTGTTGGTCTTGGTGTGTGAAACTAGAATGCGATAAACGTTAGAGGTAAACGCGGCAGGCAGGTACTTCGTGCCTGTAATCGAGGCAATATATGGCCTCGTATAAATTTTTGCATATTTTGTAGCACACAAAGAATCGCCGATTTTTAGAAATTCCTAAAATGTTAACATCATTATTAACGAATATATATAGAGTTTGAATAATCTAAGTATATACCAATCGTAAGTTTCCGTATTTTATTTTATACCACCAATGTATGACATGTAGAATCATCAAAAAAGTGTATTTTTCCAAATTCGAAAGACTATTGAGAATCGTATAGGCCCGTCACACTATAAACTAGGCGCAGCAGACATACTCAATATTAAATACGGCAAGTAGCAGATAGGGCAAGTATTGTGAAAGTGAATACCGTTTTTCTTATGGAAGTTCTTTATTATTTTTTTCTCCCCTTCTTTTTCGTCCTTGCTCTCATACAAAAAAAAAGTCTCCTTTTGATTCTCTCCTCGTCGACCAACTTTTTTGTGTATGCACAAAGGCTAAAAGTTGGATGGATACTCACCAAACAGCCTGCTCGACTTACGGAAAATCAGAGGAGTAAACGCAGAAAAGAAAGAAGAAGAGAGAAAAAAGGAAAGAAAACTGAGAGACAGGGGATATCCTATGAAATCCTTTGCGAGTATTCATCCCTCGCCTCTTTCCCTCCTTTTGTTAGATAGTGACGAGCAGCAGCAGCGCAGCGTAAGTACGGATTGGAGTTAGACTTATAGACTGAATTCATAAATGCGTATTTTAAGCTGCACATAAAAGCCTACTTCTCATTGCTGTTTACGGGAGTTTCGTGAAGGAATGGGAAAAGTGTTTGTAAACAGAAAAAGTGCAAGTCGTGAAGCCTCCATTGTTGAAAACTGTGAATGACCACGGGATAAAAAGAGATGAAAAAATGCTGGAGGAAAATCAAACTAAAAAAGTGTAAAGAGCCGTCGTGATAGGAAATTCAGGATTCAGATCAACTTTCAATCCCAACATTTTTAATAAGTCTAAAATTTCAATAGACGCGGAAACATAAGAAGACCCCATCTGGATTTTCCCCCTATCAAGTGATGCGATTGTTACTTTTGATGTGATGAGAAGCAGGGAAACTCGGGAAAAATGAGGAATCATGGTACACGACGACGACGATGCCATTGGAACGGAGATAATTCTTGGGCTACGTGCATACCGATTAGAAATGCGAGTTTGTCTTGAAGACTGTGTCTGTGACTCTGTGGTGTGCATGAATGCATCGGGTTTGTTGTATCTTGAATTCCCTTGTAAACTCATCGGTCGTGCCTCTCTTCCGTTTGTAAGGTCGTCGTCGTCGTCGTCATCCCCGTCACATATGGAATGGAGTGTGAATCCACATCCACCATGTAATGCATCCACTCCACACATTTCTATTGCACTAATCCAGCCAAAAGGCTTTCTCTCCTCGAATCCCCTTCCTTCCGTAGTTGCCTTCTGTACTTGCCTCTGTATGTGTTCACATTATATCCTTTTATTCAAGGGAGAGAGCAATAAGAAAGGAGGAGAAAAGTGGCATCTTGTGCGTAATTTATAGCCCATGAGCTGGAAGACGGAGGAATTTTGTGGAAGCATTATTTCTCGATATTTCATATGCTTCCATGTTTCCTTGCTGGAATCTCTTTGCACATACGTGAATATATATATATATATAGTTTAGAAAATGGTTTTGTGTGTTACACATGCAGTGAGAGTTTTCAGGGAGCCCCAGCATGAAACATTACTTTCGCCTCGCATAAACTCAGTCATATAATATGCATTATCATTATTATTATTATTACCTAGATATAATATATATACCTTTAAAACTGGCTCTTTGGTTAACACCACCAACCTTGCCACATCATTTTTACCGGGTTCACACCATCCCTTGCGGAATATACACACATAGATCTTATAGCTGCTATTTCATGACTGCAAAAAAATGAGAAAAAAAAAACGGAATGGTTTTCTGAAAGGGGACAAAAATATTTCCTGGTTTTTCTCGCAAGTATTCATAATTTCCCTTATATCATTATCACGACATTTTGGTAGTGTACAAAAATGTATGCTTACTTTTCGGGTGGAGAATGCTGGCAGGTGATTTGTGAAAACGATGAAATTGCACAGAGGAGGAATCCTTCTTTCGACTCGAATTTTCCAAATGACAACCTTCTACTAACGGAGATGTAAACGAAGATATATTCACTACATTTGCATTGGGGATCATAAGAGACACTCCATAATTCATCGTGCATGTTATTATTATTCTAGTGCACATGGTCCAACCCGACACTGGCCGCATTAAAAGTGTGACATTTGTAAAACCTGTCTTAGCTCTAATGCGCATTCACCGGGCTTTACTTGCATCACAAACTGAAGGGATGCATATCCTATGGATTTTAATAAACGTGCAAAGTGTCTTTCGCCTCACATTAACTTTTTTTGTTTCGAGGGATGCATCTGCATTTTTCGGCTTGCATGTGGTCTCGGCGAATGGCCACAGTAGTTTATTTCAATCTAATATACATTTTTCCCTAATCCCAGTCATCAAGTCTGTATGAGTTTCTGCCTTTCCTGACTCGGCGTGAGTACGAGAGAAGCGGGGGAACGCGTGTATTCTATGCATTATTGTCACTTCTCCTATACACCACATTAATCCGTCCGGACGCATAAGTACGTATATTAAGAAGTGTTAAGGAAGACTGTCATAATCTTCGCCTCCTCCCTGCTGGTCGTGAGATTATAGAGGAAATAGCGTATTCAGTTCATGACGAAAGTTGTAAAGAGTCTTAAACGATCTCTACGAGATATGCATGTTATATCGCCAAAGCCATTTTGATATTATCATGATTCTAGTTTACGAGCTAACCACACTTACCTACGCCAACCAGTTTAGTAGTTTACATGGCCCTCTAATATTGTTCACTCTTTTGCATGTACAGCGTAAAAATTCCAGAGTTTTTTTTATATCCCTCCTCGTCCATATCAATACCGGGAAAGGCTTATTATTGCATATTATACCCAACTCACTGTGGAACTCGGAACGAACTCAACGAACCACGTATTTCAAAAAGATGGACACTAGCTGGATAATTACAAGAAAATTTCGGATGCGGCTCATCATATTCACTATATATGCGGCTATACATATGCTCCAGTCAGGGAGGAAAATGAAAGTCCGCTTTTTCTCCTGACACAGACCATAACAAAAACACAGGAGTCAGATCAACCCCAGTTAATCTCTGAATGTGCACTGCTGGCTGTGTTGCTGCAGAGCATGTGATATAACGGATACTGTCTAGTTAGGAGGGTTATAAATGTATCCTCTCGCATACCGATCATTCTTTGCTACATTACTCATCCGTTCATCCATGCGAGTTGCATACCAATCCATCTTCGTATTTTATCATTCCCTGACTGACTGGCTGATGCATCTGCTTTCTAGTTTCTACCAGTCAGGACAAAACAACATTTTCGCCTCCTTTCTTCACTTCCTTCAGTCAAGAATAAATCCAGACAAGTGGTCTACAGGAAGGAGAAAAAAATGGGAAAATATGACGATACTGAAATTACACTCCGACTCCACAAATGCTTCCAAAAATCAGTCAATTTCTTCCAGTAAAGTTGGAACTCTGCCCTTTCCTTGCTCCATCATATTTGGATACTAGAAACAATACTTTTTATATAAAAAAACTACACTTTTAAGTTTCCACCTAATCACGAAATTCAAAAGTCTTGATTTCCAACTTCAAAGCCAACTTCAAACACCCTTTCTCCCTTGAAACTGAACCCTGCTCTCAAATCTCATTCAAGACCATCCTTAGTATTCTGAATTTTTAAATGAAATCGAAGAAACACGAAGACATTTTCTTGTCAAGGGACATATTTTTAAAAAAGAATAGCATACAATTCAAAGGGGTTTCAAGTGGAAGCGAAGATATAGTTTTCTACAAAAAAAAAACTCAAGTGCAAACGAAACCTCTCGCTTTTCCTTCTCGAGAGAAATCCCTGGAAAAAGGAACTTGAGGCAAAAGGGATTGTCAAGAGTGAAAAGCTGGATAGAATGCAGTGTTTTTCCGTGTTCCTTAAATAAAAAACTTTTTTTTAGTATCTTACTCTCCTTTTGCTTCCCTTCATTGCTTGCCTTTTCCACTTCCACTCACATGAACAAAAACATGCTCCATACCAGAATCATCTTTGGTTGCCAACTTGCTCTTAAATTTATTCTAAGCAAGTTTCCTATTTTGTGAATATGTATAGTATATATACAACACTGCAGCTCCCTTTTTCTACATCAGTTATCGTGACTTGACTACAACACCAGAACAAATACGCTTCTTCCTTTCTTTAAAAAAAATAGAAAATCCATGAAAACTTACCCTTTCATGTATGGTGTGATCTTCCAAAAACTACGGCAAGCATTTAAGACTTCCTGTCCTCTTCCGTAAAAGTATTAGTACGTATATACCAGAGTTAGTTCTCTTGGTTCCATTTGAAAACGTCTTTTCTTTCTTTTCGATAACCCAAAAAGTCAGCAAATATGTATGGCGCACAACTAAAGGGAAAAATAGAGATCTGTAAATGTGAATGTAGACTAGAGAAGGTCTCTCTTATTTTGACGAATGCAAGACGAGGAGAGTAAAGAACGGAGAAAAGAGTTTGAATAGTCATTCATTCCCTTTTAGAAAAAAATGGAGCTATAGTATAGTATATATGTGTGTGTACAAGGAAGTTCTCGCCTTTGCCATTTCCCTTCACTTCACTGCATCTCCAGTGAGGCATGAATCTTTTGAAAGTTTCCACATCGTTGAAACTTTTTCCTGACGCTAAACTTTTCATCCTGGGAAACCCTGCTTTCCATCCAACAACAGGGTAAAAAGTGAAAGCTTACGGAAACTTGGAGTTTTTAGACTTTAACCAATGAAACCTACATAAAAAGAAATACTACATGTGGGTGACTATAAACCATTGTTTGTATCTGAACGTTGTAATCTTCTTAGGAAAAGGCTCTAAAGCAGCTTTCCCCCGAAAAAAAAATCGGATGGTGAGCTGAAAGTACTTTTTTTCGAACACACACACACACACACACACACACACAGCATGGTCCTAAAGCCATGAAACAAAAGTTTTCCAATGTAACCTGATCCTTTTCCTGTGTTTTCGCTAAGTATATGTACAAAAGTTTGCGGAAAAAAAACTTTTTCGAGTTGACGATATCCTTGATCAGCAACCCTTTTGACTGAGCAGGGAAATCTGAAAGTCAAAAAGTTTTTAGGTAAAAGTGTAATAGAGACAGGCATTTTAGAAAGAGGAGTAGAGTACATAAAAAAGTTTTTTCGTGAAACTAAAATGGAATTTTTTTCTTTCCAGAGAATTTTTTTTTGCTTTTATATCCCGTAATATGCAGTTGTGTATAATAATACATTTTGTGTATTTCACAACGGTTTGTACATTCCATAAAGATGAACTTGCATGCAAGTGTCCACTTATTGAATGGAAAAAATGCTTCGGTCGGAGCAAGCTGTTGTGTATGTCCCTAGATATCATATCATGCCAGTACAAAAAATTGTTTGGAAGATATATACAGAGTACAGACAGGCGAGGGGAAAGTCGAAACAGGAATTTTGGTAGGTCCATGTCCATATTATGCATGAACAACGCAATACGAAGGTATATGATGTGAATAGCGTTCTGTGTGTGTTTTTCGAGTAAAAACCAAAAACCAAGTCCACGAGATTGTTTTTGCTATTTATTGCGTATTCTATATATGTATACGTGGAAAGATTTCTCTTTTCAAGCAATATAATAATATTGAATATATGCATTCAGTTTCATCAAGATATAGATTTTCATAACTTCTTATATTCATTACTACCAAGAGAGGAGTAGTGCGGTATTGGTGTTGGGTATGGCAGACCAAGTGAGCCCCTCATTTTCCTATTGTTCCAGGACCCAAAACCATTGAAAACATGAATTCCACATATTACGTAGCACTGCACGAAATTGCAGTCAGATGAATTGTTGCATAACATGGTCAAAATAGGGATTATTATTAGGGAAATAAGCTATGGCCACACGTGGTCCATTCTTTGAGCCAGCTGTCATCATCCATGAAATCACGGGAACATAAAATTCAACATGTTATACAGGCACACTCTAATGACAAGTGTTTTACTCTATATATGCATATTGCATATTGATGCAAGAACTGTGTAGAATGTCATGTACGCTATTGTTATGACTTTCCAACAAATCTGTATATAGTTTTTATTATTATGCAGCTTTCCAAAGTCGTGATGGTGGTACATTTAGAGTAAAACTTTGAATTTAAGGTTGCACTTTGCAAGCCTGCAGCTGTATAATCCATCTCAGCGGTAGCCCACACAATTTCATATAGAAACACTATGAAATCTGGATTACCTCTATATTACCTTTGACGTCTATTCGCGATCAGAAAGGGAACAATACCATTTGAAAGCGCATACTTTTCACCTGTTGTAATCAGTTGAGCTCACCCGACTCGCACTCGTTCGTAAGCAAGTATTCATGATATGATATCATAAATCCCTAATGTTTATTCACAGGAGAGTGCACAGATCATCAGTTCAAATGAAGGTAAGTCAGACATGACTGAACCCATCAGAGTCGTGTTCGGTGGGATAAAAATAAATAAAAATGTATGTCGGGCTCAGGTGTACGTACACGTAGTATATGCATTCACCCACACTTCATTCATTCATTATGAATCTCGAATCTCTGTATATCTCCATCTAATCGTAAGTTTGTACGTGTTCGTGTTCCTGAAATCAGTTTAAGCTTATATATTTCTTCGGATTTAGATGTTCAATTTTGTCGCTGGATGCCCATCAAACAAATCCGATTGTTCGTATGAAAAATCCATAGTGCATATTCAGGCCGCGTAAGTATCATAAATCATTTTTCTTGCGTACTACAGTATAAAAAAAGAGTTGCATGCAAATATGCAACACGATCCTCAAAAAGTGTTCAAATGTTAAGAAGTTAAGCACCACCGGGTGGCCATAAGATCCTGACATGATTAAGATTAAACATATAATCGTCACACTACGTATATTATGCATGTCCCTTATCAAAAATCAAACATCATTTTATTCTTGAATAAATGAAAGGGAAATGCGAATAAAAGATTGTATTTCAATCCAAACCTGTACAACAAAGACAAACATCCCGTCCCCCGGCAGTTTCATTCTCTCAAAGAACGTCCATGGGTAAGTGAATTCCAATCCCTTCATACAAATCCTCAAAAAGGGAGAGCACGTTTAAGGGTACTTGTCATATAGCTGCATGGGTTGCATGGGCTGCATGCAGCTGAACTGCAAAAAAAAGGAGCAAGAGAAGTTCCAGTAGCAACTCCGATTGAGATTTTTTTTCGGGGGGAATCGAAATAATAAATGGAGGCGAGGAGAGGGGTATACGTGTTGGGTGTATGTACACAACAGAATCAGTCAGCACATCACTTTTTTCCCTAAAAGATTACAGAATATTATTAGTATTTAGCCACTCTGTTTGTAAGAACGACCGTATCGGTTTCACATAATCCCATCGGCTTACGAGAGATTTCAAAGCAACCGTTTTGACAGCTTGTCACACCCGCTGTAAAAACGGAGGAGGATTTGATATGCTGCCTTTTCCTCTCGTATTTTAAAAATAAAATAAAAATCTACTAGATTCACTTGCTTTCTCTTGTTTCTCTAAATATATGCTTTACGCCGCTTTTTAAACGAAGCAAAAGACAAAAACGAGTTGCCAGTCAAAAAGGCGCTTCTGTCACATCTCCACATGCTTTTCTGTGTCAAAGATGTAAACGATTTAAAAGGGATTAACTGCGTGGAAAAAAGGAGCTTAACTGGATCATTTTACTCCACGCTCTTCATCAAATTACAGTAATTAATGCAAGCATATAGTCAATCTTAGCAAGTGACAGATGACTGCTCTTCAACTTACCTCTAAAAATTCTACATTTTGCCTTTTTTTCAAAACTGAAATAGGACTGTACTCTTGAGGATTCATAAATCCTTGTCACTTGCTTGTTTTGCGAACGAGTTACACAATCGCAGCGCAAGGTAGTAGTAAAAGTAGTATAACTTACAAGTGAAAGTTTGAATTGTA
>JAANSN010002866.1:0-21473 GCA_036850665.1 Dicranocentrus wangi
ATTTAAGAAGAATTATGCTATCATATAATTGAAACGTTTTAAACAGTCCTATACCTAACAAAACGTTGAAAACGTCTGAAGGATGATATTGAGGGGAAGAATAAAATTATATACCACGCAATTAATGATCCATCGACACCAACCTCGCTAGCTTATAGCGCAGTGCAAATAGGAGTTAAATGCAGGCTACTTTTCACATACATGTAAAATAAAATGTCCGCGCATCCATCCAGACCTTTGGATAACTCCTACCCCTATCGTCCCAGCAAGTCTTTTAGAAAATAGGGAAAACATTCTTGATGAATCTTAGATTACAGAGGTGTGATATCTTCCATCTTGCAAGAGTACTTGCTTTACACCTACCTTTTTACGCAGGCCTTCAGAATTGCATAACTTACAATTAACAGTTACCACAAACCAAACTGTTAGGAAAATTAATTACAGAGTATGATGCGAAAACGTATTGTCCTGAACCTTATCGTCCATTTATCTGCAAATAATACTGGGATGATTCAGCACAAGTTTCATACATGTACTGACAGTTCTGATTGACATCAACATATAGCTATTAAAGCAAACACTGATAAAAAAGTACATAACAAACAAGGTAATAATGCTACAGGAAACTGATAACAAGGTGTAAATAATGTATTGTGTGATACTATGTTGATATTCATTGAGCCAAACCTTTTTACTAAAATACTGGACTGGAAGGGGCCAAGTATTAATATTGTATTAATGTTTAGTAATATTTCTGTGTGTTCCAGAGACAACTAATAATGAATCAGTTTTGTCTTTGCAATTGACAGAAAAGAAAGGTAGCCACACTGGCACCGATACAGCGTAATAATAACAATAGCGAGAAAAGTGCCGCATAGCCATCACTAACAAATTCATTAAATTGTAACACATTTTCAATATAGTAATTTACTGTAATACATATACCTACCCTATAATTCCGTACTTATGTACACAATGCGTTAGGTACATAGTACCTGGATGTGATTATCAAATGTAATAATAATTTTGTTACAGGTATGAATTCAGATTGTAATGGAACCTCCATGGAATTACAGAATCAGTCTCACGATTGTCTTCCAGACTGCCTATCTTTGGCTAATAGTAACAAGCTCTCCACTACTACAACAAGGTTTACAACTAGAAGAACCAGCATCTACCCCTCTGATACTGGAAGCAAATAATTCCTTGTCTATCAGCGAGGGAAAAATAGAGTCTGCCAATAGTAATAATTTAACTACTACTCTCCACAACACAAGCAAAGATAACGTGGATACAATAGTTAAAAATTGTGAGTTTGAGATCTTTCAAATTGACAATGCTGACCTAATATTTTACAATAATGACAGCGACTCCAAAACATTTAGTTACACTATAAAAGTTGGAATTACAAATTATCCCGAAAAATGGAATCTCTCCGAAATAAAAAGTTTTTTTAGCCGCAAAGCGTCCAGCAAGTCAGATGCGTCATCTGAGCATGATATTTTGCGGGGACAAAAGCTAAATTGGAAAATTGCAGTAGACAAGCCAGACACAATTGAAGTTCCTCCAATGACTAAATTTGTTCTGCGTCAAACTGTCGGAAAGTGTGGAGAACACTTTGAAATACGAATGTCGAAAGTTATTCCCATGGGCTATGCAATTTTAACATCTGAAGAAGAGGAAGACGATCCTACGGATTTTTCCGGTGAGGTTGCATACGACGACAGTGTAAATGATGGTCTTGTGCGGGACGAACCATCATATGTTAGCGATGAAATAGAGAATAGAGAACTGGATTGTGCTACCTGGGATATTGGATGTGACCAAGATGGTCCTAAGCCTACAAACGAAAACCGTGCTTATTCATTGAGAACCGGACCGATAAAACCCAATTCAATGTCTCTTTATAACTCGGCGTCAATGTCAATGTCTATTTCATTTCCACAAACATATTTAGTTTTTGCAACTTTTAGCATTGTCACTGTACTGACCATAAACTAAAAAGGACCGCTTGCCGTTAATACAAAAAATCCATCTACGATTAGAAAGGGAAATGGGACAGAAAATCTAGATTTGTTAATCTTTAAATATTGCATGTAAATATCTTAAATGTACACGAAAAAATTTTGTTGATTTTATTCATAATTATACCATATGTATACTTCTTCTTAAATAATAATTATAATAGCTGGTAAATAATGTAAAAGTAATATGGTAATTGTTTTAATAAAAAGTTTTGGCGACAAATATATCCGGTTATATTCCTCCGACTGAAGATTTGCATCAGTAAAATTGTTGTTGGGTTTTTATCAGGGGAAGTTGCAGATCAGGTCTAATGCCATTTTACAAATCGCCACTCCAAACCCATTTTATAAAAATAAGAAAACTAAAAGTTCACTACTTTGTTATTATCATGCTTAAGCATTTTGGGTTTATTAATTGAACGAATATATCCAATCAATAATACAGCTTTCAGATTTTATGAAGAATTGGCCGCTAGCAAACGGTCGATACCAAGTATAAAATATAAAGCCCTGCTGTTCACATAATTAACAGGAGCTAATAGCCATTAACCTGGGATGTCACCTTTACTTTGTGTTATTGTGCAAGCGACTCTCGTGAGTTCTAGAATGCTTTGCATACCCACTACCACCGCCTCTCCTAAGCAAAAGACCAGACTAGAGTGCAGTGTATTCATGCACTCCACCCAAATCAAAATTGTCCGTATCAATTAGCTTCAATTGTCCTTCTGTCTAATTAAAGCCACAGTACAGAACAATGATACGGAGTGAAGTGGGTTGTTAACAACGGATGATGCTATAAATATGCTTAATGCTTTTCTTGATAGTGCCAGCATGGAACGACCACTGTTTAGTTCTTAAAGCAGTCGACAAGCAATGCAAGAGGACTCGCTTAATAGTTCTTATTCGAAATTGTAGTCAGTTTCATATATCAATTCTATAATGTACGTTACTGATCCATTATCCTTCATTGGTACTACTTCGATGCTCTTATTTTTGTACTATTTTTCCCGTTCGATGCGTCCATACGTTACGTTGTTATAAGCAAAAGTAGCAAACACCGTGAACACCCCGAGCAGTGGGATAGGTAAGAAAAAAAGCAGACGAGAGAAGCACAGTTTAGCTCTTGAGCTTCTTTAAGTATAACCGTACTTCTTTTTTCATTCCATTGCTAGAAACAAGAATCCTTCGTATAATAATAAACCGGAGAAATGTTCCACAACAACACACACGGAACGGCATGACACATCCACGCCACAACCAAAAATCCAATGTATAACATCATCACATCGCTTATTCCGAACGCTGGCTGGCACAGCGTGTGTCTGAATGTATCCTACGGCCGTGGCTATTTTACCCGTATTTCCTCCTATGAAACCTTTCAGTTTTCACTTTGACTCCGGTCCGCTGTCGTTCCACCGCAACTCCCGTGTTGCTCTCTTCTTGGTGCTATTGCTTTCATTAAAAACGCGTACCCAGTAGGAAAACCATAAGCAACTTTTAACCCGGTCGTTGTGTACTGTGCCCTGTGCCATATGCACATGATATGGAAAAAACCAGCAACTTCCCCCTGATTATGTGAGTGAGCGATATATATCTCGGATATATCACGTAAAAACGCTTTCTGCCAAAATTGTCTACATAAAACATCACATGGAGTTTAGCTGAGTTTCAAAAGATCTAGCGGATCAGGACGTTACCGTCAGTCCACAATCTTCAATTACGGAAACAATAAACTCTACTGGACTATATTACACGATACATTACAGCATTATCTCAGAACAACACAGCTTTGTAATGACATATTTTCCCCCTCCGTGTTAGCATTAAAAGAAACACTGTTGTAGCCAACCAAAAAAACACAACTTTACCCTGAGAATATAACCCAAACATTCATCCTTAAGCATAACCCTCAGAGTTAATTACCCCTTTTGGGAAAGTTCATTTAGTCCTGCATTAAGTTAAATCAATTAAAAATATTCCAAAAAGGAAGGAAATTAAAGGATTTAATATGTAAACTAACCGTCTATGTGCGAGTGTGCCCCACTACTACTAAAACGCAGAACCATTCATATATACTCTAAGTTTCCTACAATTGCAGTATAAAGTGAAATCCAACCGAGTTTTTTTTACGTAAACCGTGTAGACAGTCACCATACCTAAGTATACAGCTTATGCTTAATTGCTGGCATTACGGTAAACATAACCAGAGTACCACTTTGACCATGTTTCCGTGAAACAGGAAATATTACGACCTGAATAATTAAGCTACACAGAAAAGTTTATTGACACTGGTAATCCATTTTGATCCATACATAAACCATATAAAACACTGATATCATCCGTGAATATTGTCAGATGGGGAGTATTTCAAGACGGCGAAAAATAGAAATATAATTGCGGTTGTCGTTTTAAAAAATGTGATCCTGCAACATAAACCAACAGCGAGCGAGTGGCTTGAAGTTCAAAGCGGAACGACAGTGCTTGGTTCGCTTGCTTTAATCACAAATATGTCCTCTAGCATGCAGCTATGGTAGGGGGCTTGTCATTTTGATCTTGGATTGCAAACTTAATTGACTGTTTTACAAAAATGATAAGTGCTGGCGGTCAGTGAGCGAGGGAAAGTGACAAGGTGTACTGTGGTAATTTATAATTATCAACTTTTTAAATATCGTTGTAAACGGAAGGCTAACAAAGTGCGAAATTGTTATCAGAAGCTAAATTATTCTGCGAAACAAAGGGGTTGATTGTGACGGTCACAAATATATGACATTAGTGCGCACCTGAATTAGTTTGCCCGACCAGGAACCAAAGGAAACTTTGATCAACTTCGTTAGGTATGTTTTATATTTAATTGTTAATTTTAATTGGGGTATTTATATTGGATAGCAGGAAACACTCTTATTGTATGGAATTTTGTTGATTTAACTTATGAGTTTGATCATATTCATCATGGAGTGGTGATTTATGGTCTCTCTGGTACGTGAATTGTGATTAGAAGCTAAAACATACGAATCACTGAAATAATCGTTACAATCGGAATGCTGTACATGTGGTATATCTGGGGTCTTAAAAGATACGGTAGCGATTCAATGTGCATTTTAGCGTTTACTTTATTGTTAGGTCTACAAAGTGATAATGACTGAACTATGAAACCTTAATGCCCCTAAATAATCAAAAGTATGACTAGGCTTTGTTTGTAAGCGGGCACTACTCCACTTTTATTATGTGCAGCGTATCGGGACATGACTGACGATGAGATCGATAGCGGTGAAGCACACACAAAATACATTCAATTAAGAATGCAATGGCTCAATCAATGGTATTATTTCTTGGAAGGTAGATGTATTGATCGAATTCACAATTTTTGTGCTCTTGGAACTATAAAATTGCGCTGCTTACAATCCGCACTACCATCACTTCTTGCAGTCATGGGTAAAATCTCCTTCTTTTTCATGAAAATAAAATAATCAGACTCATTGTTGCCAATAATAGCTGCAGCTTCAGATATAAAATAAAGTAATACACATATTGCATTGAACATTTTTTATAGTTTTTCAATTGAGCAAGAAGCTTCCTACATTTACAATGCAGTCAAGTGCAGAATACTCAGCCACAAGAAAAATATGCAGAAAAACAGTAGGTGGGCAATAGAAAATCGGAATCAAGAAAAGGACGAATCGAATATCGCAATCACATCCAAGTGGAATTACCAATGTATACTTTTGTCCTGCATTTGAAAAAACGTCAGCCAATATTGCTAATATTTCTTTATTAGACGATTCCTGCTCTTACCTGTTTTGCGGAAAATTAATCCTCAATAGCAAAATATGCATAAAGGATGCACAAGGAAACCTGTTAAAAGCCGTTGAGTGGTGCACCGTTGTTGGTATATCTCCTGCAGTATTTCTAAAAATAGGAGAGCTTACTGTCAGATTTCATTTGGGAATTTCTGAATTCCGCTCAACCTTCCTTTTTAGGGTCGGAATGTCATGTGCACTGAAATTATTAAATGCACTAACCGCAACCCACCGCATGCTTAAACGATAAATATGGATGGATGGGTGCGTGCTGTGTGCCCTATGATTTCGGGTCTCTGCAGAAATTCACCATTGAAATACACTTTTATTTGGGATACGGTAATTTTTGTTTGCATTTGTATTATTTTATCCATTTATCAAACATATAATTTAATTGATCATATATATTTCATCGTTGTCTACAAAACTGGATACGTTTGCGTTTTTGATTTTTCCTTGTGTACTCTATTGGTATGAAAAATCTGGCCGAAATAAAATATTCGCGATCTTATAATGGTAATTGAATAGACAAATTTTCAAAACTTTACTAATATAAAATCTATAAAATTGTCTGCTGCTGTTGTATTACGTGATGCCACACTTATTGTTAGATTTAGATTACATCAGCATTATAACGAATGCTAGCATGTCATATGGTGTGGATGAAGAAAATGCATTAGTTGTTATAAAGAAACAAGCCTAGATATTTTAAAAAATCTTACGAGACGAGACGAGAATCAAATAAAAACTACAAGAATCTATCCCCGACTTGGAATGGAAAACACCAAATCTGAACTAAGCACATTGCAATCAGTTAGGGAAAGCATTTTGAAGGAGGAATAAAAATGCAAGCAGCTGTGGAAAAACAAAAACGAAGGAGATGATGTACTAATTTAACATGCTATAATGTTTAGTATCACATCTAAACATGAACTTGTTTATTCCCTAACGACATTAACATGATAGGCTTCTATAGCTCGCTCGCACAGTGTCTGCCTGCTTTGCTACGAAGTGTTTTAAACTCGATTCTCAACTCGTCTCGTCCTAGGAAATCATTGATTTTGATATGCTCAACCTTGCTTTTCCGTCTTTTTAACAGACAGCCACACACTTACAGTTTCCCTACACACTGTACAAAATAAAGTGTGTTGTGTGTTCAAGAGCAAATAAAAATAAAGTAAAAGATAAAAATCTAGACGAAAAAAAGCCCGATCAAACAACGAAAAGAAACCACCCAGTTTAGTGTGTACACAATAGTGACAACAAGTGTGTAATTGACAAGGGAAGTGAGTTGCACCGAACTTAAATCAAAGTACTATATATTTGCTCAAAGTTCAGTAAAGGTAAACTCGAACACAGACAAAGGGAATAAGACGGAGCCATTCGTTTTTACTCAAACGAAAAGGACTACCACCACCGTCTGTACTACTGATGACGATGTAAAATGTTGGTTTGGCTATGTACGTTGGTCGTGCAGTTCATGAAAGCAACAGCTTTTTACTGACTGAGTTTATACACATGTGTAAATAATACACACGCGAATAATGCACATTTTGTATATCTTAAATGTGCAAAGCATGCTGAATAGGCAGCGCCGTGTTCCCCCTTCAATTGTGCGTTTAGACTTCCGTTTCTGAATCCTGAAAACCGAAAACCCAGTGGGGCTGCAAGTACATAAGTGTGCATATAGGAATCATATGACACGGCACTCTTTGCTTCTGTATGTGGAAATCGTGGCAAGTAGACACTAGAATAATATTGACAACTTACACATGCATGATAGAGTGAAGAAAAGAAAGTTGGAACGGACTATGAATCAGTAAAAAATAGGTAGGTAAAGATGAGTTGAAGCTTGGAAAAACTATTTATAAACCTCTTTTTAAAAATCCTCTAAATGTTTCTGGCTGTCTCTTTCTAGGTTTGCTTTCGTGCATGTTATAGACATAAGCCATGTTGAAACATACTAACAGCAGCATTGCCACAGCACAGCACAGTTGTCTGTTATGTTGAAGTGAGTGTTGCTGCTCTGCTGATAGTGCTTAAATGAGTAAAGTTTTTTTTTCGAGTGTTTAACGGGGATGAGATAGATCAATTCAGTTCGGGTTTCGTTTTCTTCCACACTTCCTCAATACGCGACAAATGATTCAAGTCGCAATGCATGTGCTTAGGTATTTCATTAACTTCTGTTTTTTCATATGCAAGATAACGTTGCAAGATTTGCAAGTTTTCCGTCCGAGATTTTACATTACGATAATACGACAAAACTAACAGTGACAAAATGCATTTGCTTTGCTCAGTACCTGTGATTGTGATGGTATGGTACATTTTAATATTTTGCATGAAAAAATGAGAATAGATCCATAAATAGTCATCCATAATCCATATAACCTTTATACTTTTGGGGGATATTTTATATCTATTTTCTGTTCAAGTTTGATTTTTTATGTTGAAAATATCTGGAAAAATACTATTTCGTTATCACCCCAACAAGTGATCTGGCTCCGTTGATCATTTCACTACGTTTTGTGCAAGTAAGACTACTCACAAAATGTCAACAAGGGTATCTACATTCACAGCTCAATATCCGAATATTCGCAGTATACGTACTTCGGAGACTTTCCCGAACTAGTGTGATGTAGGCATTTTAACCGAGTGTTTTGAAATTCAGAGTCAGCTTACGACGTTAAAATATATATCCACATTACTCCCCGCTTTCTACCATCTGGCATAAGCAGTGAGTGTGCAACTACTTCAATGATGTCGTCTCTCAGCGGAATACTACAAGTGAAAATCAACGCCTATACAGAATATGAACGTGCACTTGCATTTACTATTAACTCGTCGTGTATTAAATTTAAACAACGCCACAGCCTGTACATAACACACTATGCACCAGGGGGATTTTATATTTCTCAACTTTTTGATGCTCAGAACCTCTCAACCATGTTGACAGTATATTGTATTAAAGACAAATATAGTCAGGTCAGAAAGTGCTGAGGAGAGAGTGCAGTGAACAGCATAATCAGGTTTGCATGGAACTCCCATACGAATGTGAATTGTTTTCCCTGTCGATTTCATATTGTGCACATCGAGTATGTATGCGTACGTGTAATATTTGGCTTTCATAACACACTTTCCATGCACCAGCACTCGCAAGCACAGTGCACAGTAGTGTATACCAATTGCAATGAAATCAAAGATACAAATGCAAGAAAAAATTGCGAAAAATCATGCATTTCAAATGAGGAATTCCAGGATTTCCCATTTACACATCATTCTTGTCTTTTTACTTAGTCATAATAATATGTTGGCGTGTGGATCCAATACATTTTGATTATGATGATTTGATGATGTATATCAGAGTGTAAAATCATTTCCACAAGAGACGTATTTGCCGTATATAGAAAGCTTTCCTATATGCGTACATCGTACATCCATGGTGAGTAACGCAACTTCAAATCTTCTTTGCTTTGAAGAATAAGAAGCCGATGATTTGAATGGGAATTTCCAAACACTCGAAACCACTTTCTGCAAGTTTTCCTATGAAAACTGAGAACAATCATATTCATGTGTGACAATGAAAGTGTGGAAGTCACGAGGATTATTCTTTTGTCATCTTCTTCGTCGTGTTGCAGATATGAAAAATATGAAAACCAATCCAAAAAGATAAAAAGTTGGTTATTTGGATTGAAGCGACTGTAGTAGTTCCATTTCTTTTTAGAGTTGATGATACCATTATGAACTTTCTTTTGAACTTTACGTCTTTTGGGCTTAGTCTTGAGAATCCCGAAAATATTGATTAGACCCATCTTAAAAGAAATTATATTTGTCTGTCGTTAAATAACTTATTATTCAGTATACACACCTTATGCAGAATTTTACGTGGATTCTGAGTATGAATTTGGCATTCGTTGAAAATAGTATTTAATAATTTTAAAGTTAATTTGAAAACGTATGTATGCAAGCATAGTTACTTTAATAGATTTGCACAAAATTGCTTTGCATCTTCTTTCAAATTCTCACACGTTTAGATAGAGAAGTTAACCTGATTTTGAAACTGTATTTGCGACCGCTGTAATGCTTTTTATACGGGAAAATTAATAATTTTAAAATTATTAAATATCTGTTACATAACGGTCATACATCATGAATCTGAAAAACTATAGATAGGATATAATGGGAAGGGTCTCGGGTAGGGGTATGCAAATAAATAGTATTCCTCGCTAGAAAGGTTAGCGCAAAACAACTTTATATGACATGTCACAAGATGTGTCTAATGCATTAGCAAAGATTTTGAGGGAGAAGTAAAAGTAATCAAGGACCAGAGGGAAAGGGAGTTTCAATACCTCCCAGTGATTTCATGCTCATATTATTCATTCATGATGAATCTTTGATTATTGCCGTATACAAACTCCAATGCACTACTTTTTTACTTACGACTTGTAATGAAAACTGTGAATGAGACCAAAATGATACTTTTAAAATGCCATTTTCCTCCTGAAATTGTTTCCCCGTAGTTTTATATGTTAGGGGAAGTGCTACGCATAATCATTTTGAATTTTAAGGAATATCCCAAGGGATTCTCGAGTTTTTCTTGCCAATTTTAAGCGATACTTAAGTCACTTCAGTAGGATTGCAACAAGTAGGCGAAGTCGTAAAACCCATTCCAATGAAACCGNCCAATTTTAAGCGATACTTAAGTCACTTCAGTAGGATTGCAACAAGTAGGCGAAGTCGTAAAACCCATTCCAATGAAACCGTAAAGATGTATTGATGCTTCCACTGCGGTACAATCATTGCAAATACAGTGTGCAGTGTGTACATGCTACTTGCCGGAAAGTCCGTACAAGTTAGGCGTGAGCTGTATATAATTCTTGTGGTATTTTTTATATCATGTTGATGTCGCTCGATTTTAAACTGCTTCGCTGTCTACCAATCCCTCCCTATGTGAATGTGAAACCATATCTTTTTAGCATCGATATCGTCGTCATATAGGCATACTGAACACTACAGCAGATGCTTTTGATACTTCATAATATGGTAATGCTGAGAGTTATTGTTGTGTGTAGTTTATTGTCGTATTTTGCATTTTATTTCGAGACATCATCCCGAAGTTGAAGTCAGTTATGTAAATTCAAGCACAGCTTTATTGCGGTGTACTATGCCTTCAAATTTCTACGTGGTGTCGCATTCGCATTTTAAGAAAGATTTTCACAATGGATAATTTAGTAGCGTACGCCCAAGATTTACGCAACGCTTGTTCGTATCACTCCGACTGTCTTACGTAATGTACGTACTTCTCTACTGTGTGCTTGTTTTGGTACTTTGGTGTATCTTACAAGTGCACACTCACTTACCTGAAATGGGCGAAATCCGCCGAACCAGTTGGAAGTAAATAAATATTTATTGATTATTACTTGGTTGTTGATAGCAGTGTATAACCTTCATGAAAACTTTTACAATACGGAAAAAGTGTTAGATTGTCCGTGTAAACTGTAAACCACGGGATTTTGATATACTTAAGTGTGGTGTGACAGTACAATCCTCCTTTCTCTCCAAGCTGTGTGCTTCCCATCTGCTTAAAGCCATTTCTCTGACTTGACATTCAACTCGTCTCGCTAATATCCATGCTTACCTCTGTTTTTGCTAATACGTACTCTCGCTCTATATTTCCCTACTACTACTACTACGTTTTCCATTTCAGAAGGATATTTTTTTCTATCACTTCGCAGCTTCTGTGATTCACAACAAAGGCTTTTGTTAAATTTCGGTGGAAAACGAGCGATGATAAAAAAAAATTGAGGATCGCCGTAAACTCTTTCCATCGTCACCATCATGCTACTCTGCTGAGAGTCTTGTGATGGGAATAAAATGTGAGAGATGATTCACCAACATACCACAAAATGTGAAGTAGTCGCATGCATTTAAGCGTTTGAACTTAACCGTCCACATTAGCACACATATTCGAATTTGTATCTTGAAAATACGGCGACAGCTATCCACCACCACCGAACCCACCGTTGTGTGATATGAGTATACAAGAGTTCTTGTAACACTTGGCATTTTGGCCACTTATCCATTCGCAGACTCTGAAATCCAATCCAATAGGGGATATACAGAGTATGGTGGTGGTGCCGGATGAGTGTTCAAGTTGAAATATTTGCGTGTCAAAGCATAAGCTAGCATTGAATGGAAAGTTTAAAGGACACTTGTCAGTGTAAGTTATGCAAAATCTATGTTTGTTTTGATATTAGCGATAGCCGTTTCTCACTCCCGGGATATACGGACGGAGACTGATAAAGATCAGCGGGTGGAGATTTGCATTCACGTGATTCCCAATTCGAAGCAGTATTTGGTTTACCATGAACAGCCTTTTCTTCGCTTCGAGTTGTTTATGAAGGACGCTCATGTGTGTCACTGGCACACCGCAAAAAATGTCTGTTCCTAAAGTCCAGGACTAAGAAACGGAATCGCCATTTCCCAAAAATCTAAATTTTCTGGATTATATATATCCTTATAAAATCCAATCATTGAATTGTCCTTGGGAAAATGCGATGAGTCTTGCAAACTATATTTGTCAGTTATGAATCACAAACGCAAGAGAAATGATATTACCACAACACATAACATATACAAATGAAAATCTCAGAGGAAAAAGAAGAAATATTTATTTTCAGGTTCCCCCACATAAAATGCAAAAAAAAATAGTCATTGGTGTACCGTACTTTAGGTTGCATTGCATGATGTTATCTCACGCAAAGTTATGAGTATCATGTTTTCTAAGCAAACACCAATATTTCTCGGTGGTAGTGTGGAAGCGTGAAATGAATGGCAACACCCGGACTAGACCTAAAAAAACGAGTTATTTATTAAGCAGGAAAGGTGACCGGAAAGCCATTGAAGCATAAATGTTGACTTTACGATGTAGTATATCCTGTCGTAGTTTCCTTTCTTTATGACTTTTTCGTTGGAGAAAAATGTTTACCCTTGCACCTGTACCTTTTAGTGTGGGTGATGAGTGCACACTACACTTATCCGGAGATCATCCTGTATTTTTTATGTTAACCGTATTGAAGACACTGCCAATCCAATAAGTCTCACACATCGAGAAAGAAATTGAAATGCCAGCAGTTATTTACAACCAGGTCCGATTTTTTAAAAATAAAATGCATAAACAATGCGTGCGTTTGACGAAAACGGGGATTACATGAAAACTAATGAGAAATCCAAGAAGTGAATTGATGTTTGAGGAATTTCATTTATTCTGTTCCGCAGATTTAAAATCCCCTTCTATTGTGTACTGACAAGCAACTAATAATGATATAATGACAGCAGGATACAAAAATAACACTTTTCTTCTTCAGCGTTGGAATCATCTCGTTTCATGGCACAAACCACAACAGCGACATAAATACATACATGTAGGAAACCATATTTGTCACAGAATTTGAAATAAATATAGAATGCATGAAATCCCAAAATGAAATTGTCAATACCAAAAGTACGCCCAAAGGAATTGCATAAAGGAAATCGGGCTAAAGAGGAATTCCTCTTTTATTATGCGATGTACTACTACCTAAACTAGGTTGTGAGCGAAGGAATGTCTAGGTACCATATATTGTACTATAGGGTTCCATGTACTTCTGAATGTAGCATGTATGTCATACAGCAATTTGCCTAAAGATTTGGAAAATCTTATTCCAGCGGAGAACCGGAGAAAGCCTATTTCCTTTATACCACTTAAACTATTTGTATGTCAGTTGCACACAGAGAAAAAGATTCCGATTTGCTCTCCTCCAACTTGATGTGGTGCAAGCTGTATTGTGTTGAATATTTAGGTTGCTGAGATTTGAATTCAAGTAACTCCATGCCTTAAAGCTTCATGGTCTCATCAGTCCATTGATTTTTGCACACATCAAATCCTCACAAATCACGTTAGGTCGATTTTCTCCATCCCCATAATATGGAAATCTAAATCCACTATTTTTTCAATACAACTCACCACAATCAGATCGAAGCGGGCGGCTTCCCTTTCCCCGATTTTCTCTTGCCTGTTATTTTCCCGTGTCAATCAAGCCCAGTGACGTATTGACATATGTCTAATGCACAATGAACCCTAGATATGAATAATTTAATGACTATACAGCAGAGGAGGAAGGCAATAAACAAACACCGTTCAATCGCACGACAAGCTTACATTTGTGGCGCATGGCGGAGTGGACATACAGGAAATAATAATAAGAAGAGACCATATAACCCAGTTCCATTTTTGTCATATGAATTTTCACTGGAGATTACCCACATTAAATTTTAATTTTCGCTGGAACTCGAACCCTTTAAAGAGTAATGTAACTTGGAGAGTCTCAAGCGGCTCACATTGGCTATGCTTCGAGAAAGATCGAAAACTTTCCACTCTACTAATCACAATCGCATTGAGAGTCTCCGAGGAGAAGTTTAATGCACTGCACTCAAGAGAGTTTGTATCATATCATAACTATAGGGAAACGTATATAATAAACGCGCGCGCGGAGAGATACGTGAGCAGCGAACAGACACATTAGATACATGTTCATGCTAGTTTGTTATACATATTGTAAAGAGCCAAGAGTTTTAGCGGTACTCAGTAGTTGAGAAACGTAGAAATCGAATTGTAGTTGATATCATTTATTTTTCGAGGTTGCCGGCTACTGTTGCTTATCTTTCGATACCGCAAAAATCGATACTTTTTCCCAGACTAAATTAATGTTCCCTGCGATTTCCCTCTGGTCCCCTCCTTCATCCAAAGTAACGGTTCACAGAGTCACAATTTAACTCGCACATCTCATTAAACGGCATTTCGCAAATGTTCGTGTTTGGGAAACCAAGAATGAGAAAACTTGAAGAAAGCTTTTTCCCTAATTGCATCCTTGAAGTTTATTACAAGGAGTTCATGGGGTATTCATATTTATATTATTTTTTCTCATCACTTCGATATCCCTGTTCCCCTTTGATTTAGTTATGGTATACTTTGCTACCACGACATGGTAAAGTACTATATACGCATATACTTAGCATGTCTTCACTGTGCTATCTTAAATCTTGGATTGGGTCAATACCAGGAAGAGAAATGGTTAAAATAATACAGAGGGAAAGTGGCAAAGTGAAGGTAAAACTAGGTCGATGGCTTTTTTCTGCAAAAGTACGAGGAGCAGGAGCATGAGGCAACCTGAAGTAGTTTCAAGGGTTTTATTTGTAGCATGACGTATACCTGGATCTATCTGGTCTGGAGGAATGCTTAATGTATGCATATGTGTATACCCTCACGGCATGAAATGAGTTTCCGCCAGGCAAAATGCTTTTCACTGAGCTTATAACAACTTTAGAAAAGCAGGGGGATAGGAGGTCGACGAAAAACAGTCTTTTTTGCAGTTTCGGTGCGTGTCACAAAGCTGTCATGAATATATGTCATGCGTCTGCAAGAAATATATGACCCCAAATGAAAAATACATACGCAATATTGTTGGTAGCCTCGAGGGTAGAAAAAGTCTGGTTAAAGTGGAACAATAGATAATGCGTTGATGTTCCGTTGTTGTAATGGTTCCATGCGAAAATGGAATGAAAGTGTGTAACCATTTGAAGAATGCTTGGTCACTTCGTTATATTATCTTGAACGAATTATATAGAGGCATCAAGAAAACGTGCTTAAGTGCTTATGTAGAGCTGCATGAGCCCAACATGGTTTTCCTTGTCATGTATTCGTGTAGGTAGACGCATATATACAGTGCGGTGCATTTTTAATAGTTATCTGTTGACAGTTGATTGCATTCTCATAGGGTAATCTAGTAATCTGGAATAATAAGTGGATTGAATAATATACTGTAGTGTATAATGGAATTAAATAAGAGTAGCAAGCACAGACTCAGGACTGTGTAGTTTGGCCATACGCAGTTGAATGGTCAATTAGGTATGTGAACAACTCGATACCTGTAACTAAAAAACTATCTATCTCTATGTCATGCCACATTGTTTACCATCAGCACTAGCGAATATAAAAGTATTAAAAATTATTATTAATGTTGGTCAAAAGTCAACCAAGTGCACAAAGTGAAATGAAATACTAATACATGAGAACTGATTGCTTGGCGGGCTACCGCCAACTGGAATCTCAAGTGGGTGACATCTGACAGCTTGAAAAATTTACGATTGGAGATCTGTTTATTTAATTTGGATCCATATACAAACAGTACCTAGTTGATAGAGCCATTTATACCAACTCTACGCTGAACATTTCTCACCTTGTTGTTGAACGCTGGGCATTCGCCGGTGCAGTGCAACTCACTCTTGGGTGCGTTAGAATTGAACGAGTGTGAAGTATCTCAGGCCAGATGATGAGGGTCTTATTTTTGTGAATGCGAATTGTGTTCTCGCAGCTCTTCCAACTGACGATATCGTCACGTTTTGTTTTCCTGCCGGTGGTGGGTAAATGGAGGCAATCCACAGATCATGCAGTATTACGGGGATGGGAAACTGCCTTTATGAGACTGACGACTGAACCTTTCGTACACCCACTCAAGATAAACAGGCTCTTTGCATACAAACCAATCTGTATTTTATTTTAATTAACGGGAATGACGTATATTGCCTATAAATCAAGTTTACTGTTTTAGGAAAACATAATCTGGTTAAAATCATTTTGAGTGAATACCCTTTTGATTTATTAGAACTGAGCAAACCATTCCAATTCCATAACCACGGTCTTACAGACACGTCAATTCATATTATGAAAGTTGGTTTTGTGAAATTCGCTCAGAGAGCAAGAATGAAGGTGAGTGGGAAAACTGGAACTACTCTAATTTTCATTTTTAATTCACATTTGTGTAATGGTCGTTATTATTGAATGACCAGCATTTATTCAATGAAACCAACAAAAGCTTTTGATTGGATGGAGATGGAATGCACAAGATATTACCTACATAAGTATAAACGGATTTTACGAGAAAGCAAATAAAAGATGTCTATACAAAAACGTAGTCGATTGTCGAGCTAGTTTTGCTCGCACTTCTTTCACGTTTTCCAAGTCTCAGCCACTTTCACCACCAAGCAAGCAAGCTTCGCTTGAAATTGTAAAAGAAGAGAACCGACTGAATCGAGTGCCAATTCACCCCGTTCGCGACCTTGATAACATTTATTTAGTCCTAAAAATGCTGAAGCAGATTCTCCAAAGGAAGAGAAACCTGCTGTTCATGTTCAATCAAAAGTTGCTTTTGTTGTAAAGAGAATTTTATGTATTATAAAACGCACAGGGAGTGTGGTGCCACGTGTGTAGGGATTTAGGTTAGATATGATTGCAATAGGGATACTATATACGCAGTTGATGTGATTACTGAAATTTAGTAACCTCTGTGACCTCCGATTCCCCTATATTAACTCCAATGTATTTAGCTTTACTGAAAAGAAAGCGCAGATGAGAAAGCAGTAGAATTCATGGTCAGCTGACAATATGCAGCTTTTCGCAGTTTGGAGTGAAATGAAAAGGAAGCCTAGAAAAATACTATAATGACTGAGAAGATTGAAAATGGAAAAACTCATTTACAAAAGATATTTTTGCATTTAGGGTTATGTTACGAGTACGAATAGGCGCACTTTTGGAATATGATGTATAAAATATATGTAGAAGCGAATAGTACGAAAACTATTAGTTATCTGACCTTGTGTTTTGACAAACCCATTGACTGAATAGAATTTAATACAAATTCATTTTTGATGCACATGCTCGTCGACCGTATGGTATGGTATGGCAGTGAAAGGTTTAATGTAATTTCGCACGTTTCACCTTCGTCCTACATAAATCTGTATGAATGAATTGCTTTTACTCATAATACCAATTCCATGAAAGAAATTCTATTCTTGATACTACCACGCGGCCAATTCTAACAAAGTTGCATGTACATATATCCTCCTATATTATTACAAGGTAATAAACTCGAAATACAATATTTGTACTTACTTTTTCCCAAAAACCTTACAAGAGCAAACACATGTACAGTTATATCTAGCTACATTTACCTTTTAGGACAACATGACAGGCACATATCCATTCCGTTCGTTCGCCCTATTGTATTTTACTAATTCGATCTGTCATCGTAATCGCAAAAGTATCTTGGTCGATAACATTGGAGATAGAGAAACAAGGTAAATCTGGACACGATGAGAGGATGCGGATGTAGCTACAAATTCGGGGAAACTAACCGAAGCAACAGAAATATCCACGAAGAGCGTAGCGTAGCCTGCTCCGTTGGAAAGTCTGCTCACGTTGAATATTCGCTCACGAACCCAAAATTCAAAGTGTATAAAAAACAGGCCGTAAAGAAGGAAAGCTTTTAAACGATATACAGCCCTACAATCCAAAGAAGCGTATACCAGGTATCATACTCCCACAATCCAAAATCTCGCCGTCAATAGATTTTCCCACATATTGCAGACCCACCGACAGAAAAGCAAATTCGAAAAGTAATTTGTCTCCTGAACAAGTAACAATACAGATATATATAAAGATTTTCATAGTATGAAAACGGGTACGTAAAAAGTATTTTACTCCACCTGCGCTTTCCCTTCCCATACTATACAAATGGCCTAGCCACCTTTTAGCCTCATCTTTATTCTTCCATTTCCACTGGACAATACAATGTCCAACTCAATTGGGAAAAGAGAAGAAAAGACGGAACCAAGAGGAGTCCATATATTTTAGTTCAGTTCAGTTGCAACTTGCAGCGAGTCCAACAAAAAAAATTACAAGGGTTGCAAGTTGAGAAGGCTTGCATGTTTCTCATGTCTGTTTCGGTATGGGATTTCTTCCAGCTTACGTAAAAGAATAAAAGAGAAAAAAAATCTTTGTTTCTTCTATTGTACACACACGATGTGTCTCACTGTATATTTTCCAGTAGAGCAGATCCTTATTTTCCAATTTCTTAAACCCTTCCTTCTTCCAGACAACGTTCATCGGAGTGACAACAATAGTCAAGTTTCAGCTTAAAACGCAGAAATCTTATTACGATGAGCAGCCGTTTCAGTCCCAGTAGTAGCAGTCTCATCGCTCACACTCTGAACGCATCACATCCAGTCTTGTATTGAAGATAAAGAATTTAGTGAATGGAACTCGAGAGCCTTACCCTCGGCAAAGAGGGCATAAAATACTTTGCTTGTTCCACTACACACAAAAGAGATGTATATTTTACGGGAAAGTTTATGTATATGGGATGCCCCCGTGTACAGTGTTTGTGTGCGATTTTCTTTCGTGTAATGTGAAATTATAAGCACATTAAAGCGGCAGGGAATTTCCCGTTCCATTATTGTCAATAAGTGTGGTAGCGAGAGTGGCCATATATTCTCAATTTGTTCTGCCGTTGGTTATACTATACGCATACCTATGCATAAGGGGTTCTAGGTGGAGCCGACGTTTAAATTCGTTTTCTGTTAGTTTCCTCTGGTCTACTTTCAATGTTCTAATGAAAGCAGTAAAAAGTATGAAACAAATATAAAGCGAGTTACATGACCATAGGCGTGTTCTGAAAGTAACCCAAGCACTTTTAGCGTCCTATATAATGGCCAAATACTCTGTAACTTGTACCCACAGAGAGATACCATAACACGAGCAAAAATAAATGACGGCTATAGGTGTACTCTGGTTATTGCAATGCCCCTTCACTCAAGTGGCCACTTTTGCAATATGAACTGAAATTACTGGAAGCACTTTCAACCTTCGGGTGAATCTGTGAGGAGGTGGGGCACAAAGGCGTTTTTGTTTTTACTCATGAAAACCTCTACCTTCCTCCAGCGCTCTCATTCTGCTCGATGATTCTCTATATCAAGACAATTTTCTTTCAGAACAGATTTTAGCACAATTACTCCAGAGCTTGTACATTGAAATGGTATGATAGTAAATACGAACTCCTCTTGGTTTTGTAATATTCCCAACAAGAAACTAGCCCTTGTATTTAGTTATAAGGTGTGTTCAGAAATGTTGAAAAGAAAGCACTACTATAGATGATCTGTAGTACAGTACAAGGCTTTCATTCAATTGACATCAATATGACGAACTCACAAGAGGGTTAAAGGACTACGTTGAGAACTTGTGACCTTTAATTTTCTTTCTCGATTTGAGGCGATTATCTACATTTAGCGAAGGCGAGCGAGCGTGGTGGGAATTGAAATTCTATCTTCTCGTTTCACTCGATCGTTTTTTTCTTCATCTTATTTCTACCATCGGATGGGAAACTGCTATAAAAGTATAAGGTGCAATAGAGTCGTATAAGGACAATCTATGGCTTCCAAATACCGACAATCTACCGATTAGATAAGATCTACAAAAGTGTCTTCTTGGTTAGGAAACTTGGCATTATAATACCCTTAGCGCCATGCGTGATGCACTGCTACATTATACCTCACACGGCTAGACCGTACAGCATGGGTTCTCCTCTTTCTCTCGTCTTTTCCTCTTTTATAACAGTTGTGAAGTGAAACCTTGCAAGTTTCCCTCGATTTAAGTGTAACCTGCAGTTGTCTTACTGATTATTCGCATTATCAACCCACATAGCACATGAAATCACCAAGTATAAAAGATCATTAATCTCAATCACAAGGCCTGTGCGCAACATAATAGAGAATACTTAATCTTGTAAAAACGTCGGTAGTCGGTACTAGAGAGAGAGAAGAAAAAGTCTCCCAGTTAGAAATCGGCAATTCAGCAGATATAACACAATCATATGAGAGGAGAGCGTGAAAAAAGCCTCAAAAAGATTATCTTTTTTACCAAAAAGGCAGGGACAAAAGCTGACAAGTGAAGTGCATTAAAGTTGATTAATCCCCGTAATGACTTGTCGGTGAGTGAAAGAAATTATTGTGGACAGACTTCGTTGTTGTTTGTTCACTGCTGAAGGTCATTTGGTGTCTCTCTCGCCTTTTTACTAGTTCTATAATAAGATTTTTTCATAATGTACCAAAAAGCAAATAGGCGATTACTTATAAGGGAGGAGTAGTTGAAGGCCCAGAGAGCTCGGCTTAAAAACTGCATTTTAAAAGATTGTACTGGCAACACATGCCTACTTTGCTATATAGTATGCCACACGGTGGTGACGGTTTTCTAACGTGCATGCACTCTCTGAAATGCAAGATGGGTGCGAGGCGAGTGAGAGAGGGAGAGAGAGAGAGAGGTACAAACCGCAACGTCAAACTTGCAATAATTATTTCGTCGACAAAACATCGTGTCTATTTTAATTGTGAAGCGCCTTTGTTTTGGTTGATGATGTGGTGGTCTGCGACTTATATATCCTGGGTTTGTGAATAGTACACTGTAGAAAAAACGAAGGACATCACTTGCAGGGAAGTGTAACAACACAACACACGTAAGTAGCTTGGATGGCATGGCACATAGCCCACAGAATTTTGAGAAACGTCTTGGATATCTAAATCAAGTGTCTGAAAAAGATTGTATTTCTTTAGTCATTCTCTCTGAGTGAGAGAGTTGCATCAAGTACCAAAAGTTTATAGGGTGTAACAACACGAGGGATTGGAGATGTGGTAATACAAGTTTACATCTTGTTCAGCTTTTATACAATACAATACACATGTCAAATTATAATGAAAAAATATTGTTACGACCTCTGAAAAGGAAAAC
>JAANSN010002867.1:0-21460 GCA_036850665.1 Dicranocentrus wangi
TTTGAAGGTGTTCTACTGTGTACTTTTAAGGTGTTCTACTGTGTACTTTGAGGGGGTTCTATTGTGCCATGAGTGTTTATTGCTGTTTTTGGTTGCTATGAGGTGTTTTGGTTGCTAAGGTTTTTTTGGTTGCTATGGGTTTTTTGGTTGCTATGAGGGTTTTTGGTTGTTAAGTGTTTTTTGGTTGCTATGGGGGTTTTTGGTTGATATGGGGTTTTTTGGTTGCTATGGGGGTTTTGGTTGCTATGGGATTTTTTGGTTGCTATGGGGTTTTTTGGTTGCTATGGGGTTTTTGGTTGCTATGGGGGTTTTTGGTTGCTATTTGGTTTTTAGGTTGCTATGGAGCTTTTGGTTGGGTTTTCGTTACTGATGGACTTTCTGAGTACTTTATGCACTTTAAAGTACTTTATGTACTTTCTCTTATGTAGTTTTTCTTATGCACTTTTTCTTACGTACTTTATGTACTTTTTCTTTGTGCTTTATGTACTTTTCATTGTGATTTATGTACTTTTTCTTTGTACTCAGCGAGCTTTCTTATTGTACTTGACGTACTACAGGCACGTGGTTACTTGACATGTCACATTCAGATATTGCATGCGGAAGTTTCGGATCGTTGACCGAATTGTGTGGCGCTTTGACGGACAATTTCATACGAGATATATTTCTAATAAGTTCGCTAACAATATGGGATGCGACAAACGAATTTTCGAAATCTCTTTCACAATGCAGAGTAGATCCCGAAAATCATAATGGAGCTCAAACACTTTACACAATTACAATTCTCCGATATATTACTGACGACCTTGATGAGTCATTTGGGGATTTATTCAAAATATTTCACATAACTAATTTATTATATTCAACATTTTTAATTCACGATGCTCTAATAGAGAAGTATATTAATATGGTGTCAATTGTCATATTCGCCATTAAAATCGTCCCAGCGTACCTGCTTGCTAGTAAAGTGCCTAAAATTGTAAGGTTTGTTTTTAAAATATTAATCTAAAAAAAATCAATCCTGAACAAACTTTTATTACTCATAGAATGAAGCCATAAAAAAATCTGTGAGAACATACCGGCGAAACTACTTTGAAAATATGGATTCCGCAGACGTCTACTTACTGATCGATGAAATATCGACAGCTCCTATTGGTATAGGGAAAAGTTTCTTTTTTGTTGACGAACTCTTTATAAGTAAGGTAGGTACGGAAGTACAATTTAATAGCAATTATCATTAAAATACAATGGCGAATTAATATTTATCCCCTTTTTTGTGCAGTTTATTGGAGTTGTCATTTCGTACCTCTTTGTCTTTGTGGAATCCAAGGACAAATTATAACAAAACTGATAAATAGAAGCGGAAAATAGGTTCGCTATTTTGCCAAGCTAGATACCAAAATATATTATCAACTTTCTGCTGTATTGAGTTTTCGTTTTGAATTTTAAACCCCGTCTCTATGATCGGCAAACTTCTGAAAATACTGCTATTCATAATCCTTATCGGAATAATGGTAAGCTACATATTTGCGTATATACCAGCCATTTTGCTTTATTAAGATTTTTGCCATTTGTATCTTAATAGGCAAGCGCCGATGATGATATCAAACGTATACAACCTAGAAAAGGTAGTGCGGGCCACAGAGGTGGCTGAGTTCGAAGTATTGCCCCATTCACCTTGATGCCCGTAATCCTGTCAATCACATCCACACATCCACACATATTTTTTAAAGAATTGATGCTACATTGCTAATCTTAATCTTAAAAATATAAAATATCCCTTTATATTTTAATTTCCATGATTTTTTCCATGTGTGACTATTTTGATTTACATAATCTTGCAAAAGCATAGTTAACCTAGGTACTTCGTAGAACATTTCTCCGTACAACTTGTAAAACGTAAACCTGCATTCTGCAGGTAAAACAAAGGATTTTTGAAGGCTGAGATTTTAGCATGGCCCAGAAGCTTTGCCAAAGAAATAATAGAGAAAGAGATTATTATGTGAATTTGTTATATAGTCAAAACTAAACTACGAAACAACAGCCTGAATCCATTTATAGTTATGAAGTTTTTACTATCACGAGAGAAGTACACTTGTTTGGGTGAAAGTCACGCAATTTGAAACTACTAGAATATAGACTTACATGTGCTAACTGATATCCCCGGGTAAAGATGAAAATGAATCGTGAAAGAAGTATTACGCCGTCGGGTCTGCCAATCTCGCATGCTTCCAAAACAGGTTAGTTAAACCAAATTCACAATTCTTTTTGTTGCATCAAAACTCCAAGTATTTGGGAAAACTGTAACTAACATCTTTGGAAAATGGTTGCAACGAAAACTTGTAGAAACAAAGCCAGGTTGTTGGTTCATGGTGGACGAACCAGGTGGCGTCGAAAGATTAGGAGGCTTTCGTTAGGGAACCGTTGCTTTCACTATTGCATTGCAAGAAGTAGTTTACGAACCTTCACTTTCATTTTATGTTCCCTGTGGTGTATCATGTCATACATTAATCATCATCACATAAGGAATACGTTTTAATTTTTCTATTCACGACCAAGGTGAGTGCTAAAGTCTCAAGGTTTTTATTTTATGTATCATTAACAAATACAGCATACCATTAAATTATGTCTTTTGGAATTATTATTTCACTCCTCTTCATGTTGTTTATAAAACCCAAGGACATATCTCACTAGACCATCAATTGGAGAATACTTATATATGCAAGGTTTTTGTATCAACTAGTGGAAACTACTTAATAGACAAATCGTTTTCCTGTTGAGGAGTTTGTTTTCGCTTTGTCAACCATTGTCAACCTTCCGTTTATATTTTATATTTAGAAAAATGTTGCTTCAACTGGCCGCAAAATTGATTACAACATTAATATTGCTAACCCTCATTGGAGTGGTAAGTCGGACCTTGATTTGATACTGGTAATACATATATTATTTATTCGATACATTTATATATTAATTAATAATTAATATGATTAATAGGGAAATGGGGATGAAACCAATGCACCAAAAGCATTCAAGAAGGGAAGTGCTGGTCATAGAACTGGCTAGTTTGACCTTGAAACAGTTGAAACAAACCAATTATCATTAATATGGCACGTTTTAAATATTATTGACGATTATCCAATTGTCATTATTATGGTACAAACTCTTTGAATCTACCTTAACTTTTATAAATGAATGATAGTCACTTCGTTGCCTGATAGATAATATTGAAGAATTTGGAATGAAATAATATATTGAATGCTTGTGCCTGCCTGCGGAAAACACGCATAATAATTACACGAAATCAGAACACGAAGAACGAAGAAAATTCGTTTCATGTTTATCTCTTAAGTTGTGATAATTATGTAAGCAGTGTCAATAGTCAATATGTAAGCAGTGTATCTGTATTTCCCTTTTGCATGAACATAATTCCTTTCCACTGGACAGCAAGTAGATCTTCTAATATTGGAGAATACTATTTCTTAACATATCATTATGTTTCTTGTTCAGCTTTGATATTTGTCATTATTAACTTGCCAGAATGAATTAGTAAAACAGTTCTATCCTATTATCAAGTTTATATCCTGCATATATTTATCAGTTAGTGGATGAAATATCATGTAACAAATCCAAAAGTCGCAGTTGTTCTTCATGTGTAACTTTATTCTGCTTTTCCTTAGTTTATGGAAATTGTTCTATCCTACTTCTTGTTCGTGGAATTAATTGAAAGACGGAATTCATAATGGTTTAATGATCTATATAACCGTAAATTACACAGCATCGTAAATACTATAATTACTATTTGTACTGAACAACAAATAAGTATTCTCATTATCAAATACATGTCAATTTTTTTTGTATGTATTTTTTAGTATGTCGGGAATATTGTAATCGCGCCTGTCCGAATACGCTTTCTAACATTTTCATATTCAAATATCCTTCCGCTTCCAGAACACTCCCGCAATGTTAAAACCCCTATTTACACTTATAATAATGTTACTGATTATCTTTGCCTCTCTTAAGGAGGTAAGTTTTCTTAAAGTACGAATTTAACGAGAATTAAGCAACATATTCTGACATACTATGATCTTGTTTGTAAAATATTTAGGAAGACGCAAAGGAAGAACGTCATAAGAAGTTACGTGGTATGGGGAATCGTAGTGGGTGAATGTTTAATCATGAGTGGTTTGAATAGTATCATACATAGAGATTTGTCAAAATTAAGATAAGTTAGTATAAAAAAATATATATGCAAACTTACGTTTTACAAATAAATCATACTACAGACACTTGGATATGCTGTAATCCGCAGGAATATGTAAAATAAATATAAATGAATATTGTCCCACAAGTTGATTGGGGGATAATTACCTAATTAAATAAACTAGCATTCATGAACGAAGGAAATTCTTCTCACTTTCTCTTGCTTTATATATTTATTTATTTATTAAATTGTAACTACTATATATAATTGAAATTTACCATGATATATTGCTTAAAAGGTATATCATCTCCACCATGGCGGATCTGGTTCCATACCTGTTGTATGTTGTGAAACAAAACACCCAACTCTGCAATGTTGTAATTAACATTTGTCCTTGAGGTATGGTACAAGAAATTCGTAAACGTTAGAGCGAGAAATAAATTGCCAAACCGAGTTAATTAAATTGATTAACTTTTTTCTCAGGTACGTCATGTAATTTATCTAGCTTTACCGCAAAGTTATCACTTGCAACATTACCCTACGGAATTTATACTCGTCCATGACAGGTATGTAGTCTCCCAATAAAAATTCATGTCTCACGGTAGACCCATTGTGACAAACATTCCCTTCCGGAAAAACATTTCCCCGCACCAACCAAACCACCACCACCTTCATACACAACTCTGCCACACCACATTTTTTGTCCTCCTCCCCCATCGCATGATTTACAACTCTGACAGTCACCACAATGATATTCATTACTCTTTGTCACTTTAGTCCAATAGCACATGAAAGTTTTTCCTCCGCCAAGTACACTACACCAAGCAAGGTAAAAATTTGTGCTGACTCTTTGAGTGTTTTTCCGTCTCACTTTTCATCACGCCTTCATAACTATCAACCCAGTCGGAGTGGAGCGGAGACACAGGGAGGTATATTAAAGAATATTTGTCTGGCTGGAGGTCATAAATTGCCATGTTTTACTGACCAGTGTCGCCTGCAGCTCAAAGATTGAAGTTATTTTTAGAGTCTGACAGTTGACGGTACTAAATTTAGTACCGGCCGTTATTAGTATTAAAGGACACTGCCGACATCAAAAAATGAATTGGTCTCTCTCGGTGGAAATTGTTCACCGTTCACCTTGTGGTAAAACCATTTGGTTTATTTCGATATTCATCATTCATAATGTTCATTGAAGCCGAACTAACCCGAGCGCCCCACAATGTCTAGTCGGCTACAACTTTTTAATGATAAGTCAACCTAATTCGGAATTTCCCAAAAACTCCAAATGTTTGCAAGCTCGTTAGTCCTTCAGAATTTTATTACTTTTACAAACTTTTTCCCCGTTTAAATACCACCTCATATTTGGAGTCCACAGTACACACTGGGGAAAGTTTTTTTTCACTTTTTTCTTTTCCCCATTTAAATATTATATTGCGAAATGAATCCTTTCCTTGTAACTACGCATTGCCACATTGGGATGATGATGATGATGATGAAATGACTATCCCCACAACCTGTGCCGTTTTCCCCTCCTCCCTCCCTCCCTCCTTTCCCAACTTCCATTTCCCTTGAAAAGTGCTCCAAACAAATAGTCCTTCCGTGGAAAAGGGACGCCGCGACGTGCCTGTTTTATGTATCCCTTTTTGAAGTTGCTGTCAGTCCAAATGAAATTTTCACTGGAGGATTGTACATTACCAAAAAATAAATACACCATGACAAGTAAGCCATTCCTCTTTTTTGAGGCTCCAAAAACTTTTTACATGACTGCCAGCGAGAAAAATTGAGTTTCATCTGATGCGAAGCCTTTATCTGTGGATGCCTTTTTCAACCAAAAGCGTATAAGCAAGGATGGTACATTTATAGACTACCACTTAGATATACAGTAGGAAGGCTACATACAAAATAGATTCTGTATACACGTTGCGTATAAGCATATAATGCTATACAAAAAAATCTTTTTCTTTTGAAGCCTTTTTCCTCCTCCAATGGAAATATCCATTTTTTGTGTGCAAAACCCTCAAGTATGTACAAAGCACCTCAAAATTTATAGTCGGTAATCGTACTCTGGAGCATCAAGATGAAAATCGAGTTTTTTTTTGCTGGTGGTGGGAAAAAATCATTTTTCATATTGTGCACATAGGTTCTATCAGAGAGTTGTGACTTTGATAAAAATTACAAAAGCGAACGCAGGCATCCCTCTATTCCACTATACTACATTCTCATATCTGGAAGCTCCCTCCTCGTTTTCCTGTGAATGAAAAATGAGCCTTTAACTCAGCTCCAGGAAGAGATGTGATGTTGTCAGTTCCAATTTGCTTTCATTTGTTAATTTTTGGACATTTTTAGTAGAGCACTCTCCTCCGTCTGCCCTTTTCTCTCTCTCGGGGGGAAGCTTAATCTAGCAAATTTATCTTTTCGGCGGAGAGGAGAGACCCTAAATTTGCAACTCCATTTTCTACCCCGTGTCCCCGTGTAAAATGGAAATGATGGACTGAGGGTCGAAGGGGCTTTTAGGAATTTCCCTCTTGTCTTCTTGGGTGAAAAGGGATAATTTAAGTCATCTGTATCGTCTATTCGAGACGAGAAAGCTGGAGAACCAAAAATACAATTTATACATGGCTTCTCGGGCAGAGTGCGGAGCATCCAGCAAACTTTATTTGGTCTCCGGTTGTGTAAAAAAAAATAACTCAATGAAGTACCACATCTCTTCACTTCACGTGTTACCTCCTACAAGGTTTGCTTGCCACACACGGCTCCGCAAAAAGGACAAAGATGATTCCATACCTTATCATTTTCCCTTTTTGTGGGTTCCACTGAGGAAACAAACCTTTTAAGATTGTCAGTGGGAGCGGGAGCTGTGGACCGAGGAAACTTTTTTCTGAAGGGAAAAACATCACATCACTACCACATGGACCACCTAAAACCAATCTGGCGGTGAGAATCCCATATGTTCCACTTTCTCTCCTCCGGACCCACCTTTCTCGTTCAGAAATGGATACAAGAAAATATGACGATGACTTGTATCTCAAAATTCATAGGACACTCGACTCGACCACGCTGGGATGTTTTTTGTGGAAATGAGGGCACTGAAGCGATCTCTAAAAAATCTGATCATTGCAAAGTCAGTTTCTCCAATATGTGTGTGTATATATGTGACACCTTACAACCCACACAGTTTTTCCTGTGGCTTGGATTCCCTTCCCTCTTGTCCTGATCTTCTTCTTTGAACAAAAAAGAACGGAGCTGGTCTTGAAGAGCACGTGTTATCTGCTCCTGGCACATCTCCTAAGAACTATATTAAGGGAACCATGATGGTGCCCATTGTCACACGATATTACAATTCTATTGTTTCCCATTGCCAGAACGAGTAAATCTAAAAATAGAAGGAAAAAGTTGTTCTGGAGGGAAAGATATCAGAGAAAAAAACAATATTCTTCTCTCAGATATCCTTTGAATGGAATTGGACTTGTTTGAAAGTAGATGGGCTCCACAAAAAGCATGCAATTTTCTTTCTTGGTGTCGACAACGATAGGAGTTTGCTTCCAGAGAAAGAATTTCTGCTTGAAGAGGTTAGCTACCAGCACCAAGCAGCAACATAGCACCACCACCACATGGGTTGCATTTTTTCCTCCGTCCTTGCCTTTGACTATTTTTTTCTCATCTCCTCGAGTGTAGTGTAATCACATAACAGAAATAGAGAAAACTGTGAGGGGTATCACATCAGCAAGAAAATAATAATATGAGGAGAGATGGTGCTGTGCTATGCTGCTGCTGCTGCAAAAAAATGTCCTCTTTTGTTTAAACATTTTCTTGGCATTCCGTTCGTAAATAAATGAAAATCCATTTTCCAAACCAATTCCCATTCCGAAATGGGATGGGAGGAAGAATAATGCGAATGGGAAAAACATAATGCAAAAAGCTATCAACGACATTGGTAAGTGGGCTGAGATGATGAATAGAGTGTTCCACAGCTATCACCATTCCTCCGTTCCGTTCCGTATTCAATTTTGGAAAATGAAAATGAGGGCCAAAAGAATTAAGTAAGTGTGCCATAAAACACATCCAAGAGGATCGAACCCGTTTATTAGTTGCAATTAAGCAAAAGTCTCGTTAAATTACTCGGCGAACCTTGACCTTTTCCGATGTGAAGAAACGTACGTGATTCCTTGAGGATATTTCTAAAAATACCGTAAACACTACCGCGCCCGCCCTGGAGAACACTTTTTTCACGAAAAAAGGTAGACACACTACACGATGATGACGTAGGGGAAATTGTGGAAACCATATAATATATTACATGATTTCTGAAAAGTTTTTGTCGATATATAAAAAAACTAGGTTGGATGGAGTAATAAAGTTCATTGTGTCCGTCCACTCAACTGTGGCAACCTAATAGGCGAGCCTGATCCTGTTACACGAGGTTCATAAAAATGTAGAGTAGCCCGCCCGCACACGCATGCATAGACTTGGAGGAAAAAAGGTCGTTGGTCGTTTGTGGGCCGTCTTTTTTTCAATACATCTTCCATCTTTTCCCCACGGATCGGTTCACTCGCGTAATGAAATGCAAGCACGTACGTAAATACAACGTTCCGAGACTGAAACGGTTTTATGATAGCTTCAACTTCAACTCTCTGGTTTCAATAGACTCCACCACCACCGACAACTACTCCATATACTTGTTCAAGTTCAGACTACACGCGGGACTGTTATTTGCTCTCCTCTCTTTCAGCGTCTTCTTCTTCTTCTTGAAGGAGTTCCAGGGATCTCTGTGTGAATAACTCTGTGTTGTGAACTACATTACATCGAATAGAATAATGTAACCAAGTTGGTGCAATGCAGTAGATCCTGGGGCAACGACGTTCAGAAATCTAAAACCGTTGCCCCTTGCGGCGCGGCGTGTGCGGTGTGATATATGCTAATGCCCAACTTGAAGTTTTCATTTCGGCCCGGAAATACAATTTTTTTATGAGTCCCTTTCCTGCCCAGGATGGCCATAGATGTAATGAGAATGAGGCGTAACGAGGACAAAATATCTTTTTGGAACAGAGATGTAGCATAGCAAAAACGAAAAAAAACGACCGACATATGGAGCATAATTTCCTTGTTATCAGAGAGGGTTCCTTCTTACTGGAAATGAAAATGCGTGAAGTGAACCAAAAGTTCTGGGCTGTCGAGCTTGACTTGACGACGAAGACGACGACCACGCAGAAGGAAATGCAGGCGGTCGGGGCAATTTGAAAATTGCTAACGATAACTATATATAGCACATTAAGCTGATAAGAAGTAAGAAGAAGGGCATTTGATGATAGCTGCGGGAATAACACTTTCGAGTTATATCCATCATCCCAAAAAATGACTGGTTTTTTTCTTCGGTCAACTTTTGACGTAAGAGGCTTAGCTTTGCCCGAGAAGAAAATGGGAGACGACATGTGTACTTATCAACAACTTTTTTCCTCTTTTTTTTGGGAAAAATTTTCCTCTTCACAGCAACACAGCGTTCACTCCACCGCTTTGCAAAGAGCCGCCACCATGGGAGGGCTCCGATGGGAATATGAAGTGCAAGTTTTTCCCCCAACTTCCGGAAGATTTTTCTCTTTTTTTCGTATAAAAAGAAATCAGCAAGTTATAACGAGAGGGAAAACTGACTGATTCATTGCTGAAGATGACTAGCATACGACGATGCTAATATATAATGGAGACTTCATAGTTTAACGATCCAAATGCAGGACAAAGGAGGGCATCAAAAGATTAATGACTATACGGACCTCCACAAGATGGGCCTTTTTGCATTTTTACAACAAAAAACTTTTTTTATCTGCTATTGTACACAAAGTTTTTTTTTCCGTTGTTGGTTCTCCCAGTTAGTAGTCGTCAAGTAGGGAATAATAAAAGAGAGGCTAGTTTTTAGATTGGGAGATTTTACGGGATCAACTCATCATCACTCGGGGATCGCGGCCATGATGATGATGATGATGATCAGAATCGGGAAAAGTTGAAGATTGGGATCAAGCAGGAGTTTATTTTGGAGAGGAAGTAGAGTAGCGGAAAAAAGTTTATAATTTGGAATCTCTTTGACTAGAAATGTGTATAGGGATCGGTTGTAGTCAGAGACTGAATTTTTATGGCGGAGAGAGCTTTCGCGGCGAATGTCTAACAAGAAGAACAAGATGATGATGATGATGATGAGAAAAAGAAGAGAGAGAGAGGATGATCATGATCACCGTGTAAAATTAGTTTTTGTTGGAGTTTCCTCCGAGTTTGTATTTGGCAAAATTGGGACTACATTTTGGGCTTCTCAGCTGTAAAAGTTTGTGTAAAACTTGAAAATTTTGGAAAATGAATTGGGTTTGGAGGCGCATGGCGGGTGCGGTATATAACTATCTGGAGAACCCCTCTTCTTCTTTCCTTTCCTTCTTCCCCGTCAGCATTTTCATTTTCACTGCAAGGATTTCTCGTAATCGTCTATATCCACATACTCCAAGTTGAGAGGGGGTCTTTTCGGAGGATCATTCCGGTTCGGAGGGATCTGATACTGTTTCACCCGTTTATCCTGCAGCCTGAGAAGATTGCCGACCATATCCTTCGGATCCGGGCTGAGGTCGCAGTAATTCCTCCGGATTCCTAGGTGTTTACACTTAATTGGATTGAATTGGAAGAGGCTCGGCCAGTACTCATTTTTGTGCAGCTTCTCGTACTCGTGGAGGGTTGCAAAGTTGAGCTGGAGCTCATCCGGGGAGAATGGCTTGTGGCCGATTAGTCCCTCCGCCGTGTTCAGCATCCGGTCAGCTTCCTCCCGTTCCATTTGCTGGTAGTTGGGTTGGCGGACCAAGTCGGCTCGGAAGAGGCAGAATCGCTTAAAGGATTGCTTCCTGATTTTCAGCATTCTCGCCTTTTCATTCAGGATCTGGCTGGCCTTCTCGTGAGTGAAGCGCCCGATCGCGTTCGCCCTCTTCATGGCCGGGGTGGAGTGGTCGGCGGCCACCCAGTCAAAGTCGAAAAGTTCAAAGGTGCGAGGGCGGCTCTCTTCCGTGTGGAACATGTTCTGGAGGAGGATGAACACTCCGGGGGGATAAGTCTTTCGGGGGTATTGGGTTCCTCGCTCGACAGCGTGGTCAATTTGAGATCTGTCCCCTTCCACGAAGGAGAAGGGAAACTTGAGATGGAACATGGCGTACAGAATCACTCCCAGGCCCCACACTTGGTCGAGGAGCGGATTGAAGCCGAGCTGTTTCATCCGTTCCGGGCTGCGATACCTTTTCCCTCCGTATTCCATATTATAGCGGGTTTTCGAGATGGTCAAAGGATCCCCTCGATTTTGAGCCGTGGTCTTTTCCAAAAAGGCCAGCCCTTGGAGCCGAATGTCGTAGTACTCTCCGACCAAAATGTTTTCTAGTTTTAGATTTCTATAGTGGAAAGTAGAAAAATGTGTGAAGCTATATTGCCTAATGATGACACACTTTATTCGTCGTCGATCGTTGTGACACTTTTCGTTTTGTAGTTTGATTTTATTTTTACAATACCTATGAACCAAATCCTTATCGTGGAGGTGACTAATGGCGAACAATAGCTGGCAAAACATTTTCCGTATCGTGTCCTCCGAGAGGTTAGCCCCCTCCTTTCTCAGCACGTCGAGCAAACTCCCTCTCGACATATGCTCGAAAACGTGGTACTTGTTCCCACTATTCTCCAAAGCACCAAAATAATGGAGAAAGTTGATATGACCGACACCCTGACTTTTACAAACTTCCAACCCAACCAGAGCATCTTCCAGCTCCCAGCTTACCTTTGACTTGTCAAGTATCCGGACTTGAACATAGATATTATTTTTTCGCCAGTAGCCAACCTATAATGCCGAGAAAATGCCAAAAAGTCACATCACATATTGCTTGGGTGAAACTCGCATAATAAAGTATAGGTAGGTATGAAAAAAATTGACACAGGAAATTAGATCCATTCGCAAGCAAGTAGCTCCTTCTCTTTTTTTTACCCTAACTTCGCCCCATGGCGTTTGCTGAAGAACCCTGTCATCCAGCTCAATGTCAGCCTCTTTGAGGATTGAATGATTCCCATCACTTGCCCGGAAAAATCTAGCTTTATTTACATGGGGGCGCATAATCCTCTCTTCGGCTTTGGCCTGGATCCCGGTTGGTTTGTCAAAATAGGGATATTTTAAAGAGCGACAGAGCCATTCCGGCCGTCTTAATGTGTTCCATCCCATTAGCTGGGGGAACTCGCAGCGCAAATACCGAACCTCGCCACGGTTCTTCTTGAGATAGTCTTGGAACTCTGGGTGCTTCCGTAGGTAGGACTGAATTTCTGCCGGAAATTTGTACATGTTGGTTGTAAACGAAAATGCAGGCAAGTGGGATCGAGTGGAAAATGAGGCTAATGTCAATATGAAACGACAATGTCTGCGTGGGTATGTATAGTTGCAAAAGGTGGAGAGAAGAATATAAAGTTATGAAGGATCAACTAAAAAAAAGTTCAATTGAGGGCATTGAGGCTGGAAGCCTCTTCTCGTGAAATGGAAGAATAATAATAATACGGTGTAGTAGATGAGTAGTACAGTTTTGTATCTGGTGTTCTGGTGTAGTAGCAACACGGAAGAGTCTCATTATCGAGGCAAATGAGATTCTTGTTGTTTTCAATTTTCTCCATAGTTTCCCCCAGAGTGTTAAGGCTAATGTCGCGATGGGAAAATGGGAGACGGGACGGAGGAAGGAAATGAGCCCGGGGAAGAGTCAGAGACGTGTGGCGCCATTTTAGCTACCCCGTCTACGCCAGACGCAATTGCCATACATCAGTCAAAACGACTGAGAGGAGGGAATATTGGCACCGACAAGGGACCAACACATAACACAACACACACACACACACAGAAAAGTAAACCTAGTTTTACCCTAAATAAATAAATGGCGGAGCTCCGGCAAAAAGAAGACAAAAAAGAGATATCCAGAGAGACCGGGTTTTACCTTTTTGTTCGGAGAAACTATATGAATGCAAAAAAAGTGGTACGAAAAAAAGAAGAAAAAAACAGACAATGTGTAGTTTTTCGTTTGGGTCGTCCTTATCGATATTACCTTATCCTCTATTCCCATCCCATCTGTGTCTGTAATGAGACAAATAATTGATGATGGCATGACAAAAGACAACCGAAAAAAATCCCATCTTTCCGTTCCCATTTCGAAACTGATTCTTCTACACACAAAAAGAAGAAGAAGACGAAAAAACCGAAAGGAAAACTTGGAGGAAAGGGGTATAACTTTTTATGAAAAACTTGGGCATTTGCTTGGGTTGATAAGGAACGGGGATATCGAATTAGACACAGGGTAGTTCCTCCAACGAACGAACACAAAAGGATCACCGAAAAAAACTTTAGTGACCCACTTGAAGTTTATCAAGGGACCCTTCTTTTCCTGTGTTGAAAGGGGCGATGAGGATAAAAACGGAAATTGCGAGCTTAAAAAGAGAAAAGTGGCTTTTGCAACAGAATAAAAATAATGGAAGTCGATCTGCTGAGAATCTTGTGTATAGCCTCTAATATATTTAGTGTTTCTTTCCTGTTGAAACTGCTTCTGCTCCAGAGTCAATTGGGGGAATGTAAAACTCCCATTTATTTTGTTAACTGCCTATTAGCCAAATTGCTCCTACAACATCCTCTTCCTCCTCCTCCACCTCGCTCCCCTCATTTCTTATTCATTGCGATTAATTTACACCTTTTCTCTTGAAAATGATATTCGTCCCGAGAGGGACCTATATGGCTGTATAGGAAAGCTTAGGAAAATATAATTCTCCTTTCTTCGTCTTCAGAGAGAGAGAGAGATCCCTGCTCCCGAATCCCAATTTAATTGGAGTCTGCAACTCGCTCTGGACATGGAATATTTAAAAAGTTTTTGGAAAATCTGGAGTTTGAAAAGAAATCCCATCTTGTGCAAGTTATACATATAATATATGTGTTCCGTATTTCCTAAAACATTATTCCATTCCACATCTATTACTTGGCACATACATATGTTATTAAAAACCCGGCAAGGTGGATCTTATGAATAACTCGAAAGAAAAACTAGTTTTCCAACTTTTCAAATCATGATAGATAATTCCGAAGTCGAGGAGGTATTGGGTTGGGAGTGTGTGTGGAGGAATTTTCTGGAGGAATGTGAACATACCTATGCCTACCAATAATTTTTTTTCTTCGAATGTCACTCACATCCCGTGTGTTCTATAACGATGTACTACTCTTTAGATATATGCTCTCCAGAGGATTGAAAATTGTGTAGTGTACTTTCCCTTCCCATCCCTCCTCCAGAAAAAAAGTATACACTTTTTTAGGAAGTGGTGGAGTCAGTTACATCATTTGTGTGTGTCTTTTTTAGATTCTTATTCGCCTTCTCGGGTTGAACACATAGACGATACGTGGGTAGTGTGAAAGCGAGAAAAAAAATCCCCATTGAGCTGTCCGAAATGAAAGGGATAGAAAATTTATGGACAAGTCTCGAGTGGAATAAAGAGACCATGATTGCTAGAAATCCGATACTAGGATTTCCCTGAAATGATCCTCGTGTGCCATATATACTACTCAAGGGTTGGACTGACTGCTGGTGTGGACGGTTTGCTGGGACAAATTGGACTTTTTCCCCCAAAAGAATACGCTGCTCTATCCTGAGGAATAATATGATGAAACTGTGTGGGATTTTTCCACTTTTCTCCAGTCCGTTTTTACCCATTCGAATGCAGAGGCCGGGCTTAATGGAAGAATCTCTTCTTTTTTTAGGTTCTCCTTGTTGCAATCTTTATAACTCCTTCTCCATTTTTACTTTCAACTTTCACGGCTCTTTCATGACAAGTTATACAGCTTTTTCCATGTTTTCTGAATGAGAGTTAAGCTTTTGAAATGGGAGTCAACTTGGGAGAAAAAAGCTCACCCCCCTCCCCCACCGCCCCTGTAATACTTACTACTCCCTACCGTAAAATGTTGAGCCTGTGTTTAGTGGCAAGCATGTATCTTCAATTTTGCACAATATCTACTATATAAGTCGCGCCGCGTGGGGCAGGGTTCGTGCAAAGTTTTCACAATGAGCTCATACCTCACTGAGCAGACACGTTTTTTCTCCGGGGGAGGTGGAGGACTACCTAGAGAAACGCCACAGTTGCAGCTCATTACGCTCTGGTGAACACCTGACATCTTAATTTTTCTTGATCTTTGCTACATGCACACATGCCCCGAGTACATGAAAGGGCGTCATGTTTTCACCAGCTGGAACGTTTAACTTTGAAGAAGCAGAAGAAGAAGAAAATAAAAGTTGAGGAGGGAACAAGAACGGGAAGAGAATGGCCAGAATGGTAATTTAATTCCGCAAGTGGCTACTACTTCCCGTCCACCACTGCTATTACTGCTAGCATTCTTATTGGATTTTGGTAAGCTTGTTGTTTGGGAAAGGTAAATTGTGTGAAGTTGAGGAAAGCTAAAATGGGGATTGCTGCTTGCTTGACCAGGGACTCGTGAAATAGGCTACTACTTCCCGTCCACCACTGCTATTACTGGTAGCATTATTATTGGATTTTGGTAAGCTTGTTGTTTGGGAAAGGTAAATTGTGTGAAGTTGAGGAAAGCTAAAATGGGGGTTGCTTGCTTGACCAGAGACTCGTGAAATTGGACTTGAGGGGAAAAAATGAGATTTTAATTGCATTCGTTTAATTTTTTGCGTGAGTGGACAAGAGTAGTCGATTTTGTTGGAATTGGGGGGAAAAAATTAGAACACGAGATTACGGACACTGACAGGAGTGTTGTGAAAATTGAACGTCACCGCAGTTTCAGCGTCGTAAATTTTTATAAAGTGTGCCCGGAACATATTGAAGCGATAGATTCCATTCTCGTAAGGTTATATAGGTTGAAATTAATAAAAGTTGCAATGAAAATGCGTTCGCTGTAACAACCCTTGAACCAAGTTTTACTCACGACGATGTGCCCTCCCAATTGGATTTTCAGTTTAAGTTAAAAACCGCTGTCAAGCGCAGAAAGTTAAAATGAGACACGAAAAAAAAATTAGCATCAAGCCAACAACCCTTGAATCAAGTTTTACTCACGACGATGTGCCCTCCCAATTGGATTTTCAGTTTAAGTTAAAAACCGCTGTCAAGCGCAGAAAGTTAAAATGAGACACGAAAAAAAATTAGCATCAAGCCCTCCTCGACGGAATCCACTTCACAAACCAGTTAGTTGTGTCTACACACAAAAAAGTAAGAGCCTTTTTTCTCTTTGAGACCTTCAAAACCCTCCTTCACCGAAAAAAAGAAATGAAGAGCAAGCTGGGAATTCAATTAAAGTGAGCCATGTCTTGGCAGACGTGTGTACATCTCAAAAAAAAAAATATTTTTTTCCCACCTTTTTTCTCTTTGAGACCTTCAAGACCCTCCTTCACCGAAAAAAAGAAATGAAGAGCAAGCTGGGAATTCAATTAAAGTGAGCCATGTCTTGGCAGACGTGTGTACATCTCAAAAAAAATATTTTTTTCCCCTCTCAAGGATCACTTCCACCCATTAAACGTAGATTGAGAGAAATTTTCCTATACGAAAAAGAAAACTCTCTTTCTTTTCACAATTGAAACCATATTCTTTTCTTCCATGTCTCCGTCCTCCTCCGCTAACAACACCCATTTTGTATAATAGCTTATACCTTTACCCCCCCTCCCACCCCCTTCAACCCTTTTTTTGTGTGTATATCCCAAGGTTTTCCCACTAAAGACTAAAGTCCTCCATAACCACAACATAAAATGGGAGAAAAGTGGATGTGGATGTGGATAAGAAGAAGAAGACATCTCCTCATCCCGTTTTCCTGTTCCACCTTGAGTAAAACTTTTTTTCTCCTTTTTGGTATTTACTCGGAACAATCATGTTATTTCAGTTGGGATTCCGAAGACACTTCACCGGACTTGGATTTCTCCAAGGATTTCCACCAACATCTCAACCCAACTCTGACTCTGGTGGATATATACATACTATCATAGCCTCATTAAAATAAGCAAACAAAAGAGAGCAACGTCGGCGGAGGAGGGAAACCGCGACACGACAACGGAAACCTGGAATATAAATTCATGGCTTTCGAATCACAAGCGTTCTCCACCTCCATTCCATCTCAGCCTTTTTTGTCTCATTTAAAACCCCACCACACGGCGAGCCGGCGAGCGAGAGCGAGGCGAGTAGCTCTCTTAAGTAAAGTTTTGGGATTCTGAAAGTTTTATTTTTTTGAGACAAAAGTAGACTTTCATGTTGGTTCCCAATTAGGCAGTAGCTGAAGCTGGACAGACAAAATAAATCATTTAATTCACAACATCACAAGCAAAGCAAGGAGGACGGGCGGAGAGAGAAAGCTACATAAATCTCGCTGTATAGTTTATTTACAATGGAGGGGAATTAGCATCTCTCAGGTTCGATCTAATCTTGAAGAAGAAGAAGAATAGGGAGTGCAGCAGCTTTTGGCTTTTAGAAATGGAGAAGAAAAGAAGAAGAGAAAACTTCGTTTTTTTATTTTATCATTCGGGTTTCTTTCACAAAACGGTCATCCCCTCTAATGCCCGCATTCTACTCGGGATGAAGGAGATAAAAAGGGGGAATTGAGACGGCGACCTTAACAAGTATCCTGCTGAATGAGAGAGATAATGAAGTGATCTTCTTCTCAAGGAAAGTAAAACTGGATCAATGCGTCGTTCCTCCTCCAACAACTTCAAACTACGTCACACAACCACTCCACCAGAGCCATTCATTCCAGATACCACAACCAATTGACAATTTAGGGATATTGTGTAGACCAGAAAAAAAGTGAATTTTTTTATCCAGAGGACCATTTTAGCTTAAGGTCTCATGTTCAATGAATGAAACCCACTATTAATCCGGGACGTGCAAAATATCCTGAACTTTTCCCCCTTCATTTTAACCCTTCTTGAATCAAATCCAATCAAAAGCGGAAGCTGTATTCCATACTAATTATTTTCCCATTTCAATATCCACCACCACCACCACCACCACCACCGCTATCACATTTCCTCCGGAATCCCGTCAGCCGTCGACACAATTCCTGATATGGGAACCACCCGATTCGGCTCACGTTCCAGATTGAGACTGAAATTGGGAAAAATGTCTAACTTTTTTGATGACTACACTATCCCATCGTGATCATCATCATCCTGCTCATCCCATCATTCCGGTAGCCTACACCCAAAAAAAATATGATAGACGAGGAGTGAGTGAGGAGAGGAGAAATGAATCCAGAAGAAAAAAATTCCAGGGCCACGCCTATAATGTGCCTACCAACTTATATTTCCCTCACAGCAGTATAATATTTAACCCGGTTACAACCAAGTTGATATAACATCTACATGTAAAAATAAACCAGCTCATTTTTTTAGGTACACAGTCAGTCGGTAGACACTAACCGTTATTTTTTTCCGGAGAAAAAAAAAATCTGGTCAAATCATGCAACCTTTTGGGAGCCACTGTCTACTAAAATAAAGCTGATGAGAAAATGTAATCCTATTAAGGCCTATTTTCAGCTCGTCCCAACCTGTTTACATTAATTCCGGGCAAAAGCCGGGGCTCCGCCGTGTGCGTGCGGTCCACACAAGTTGAGCACACACACAATAACCAAGTTTTTAGCGAAATTACATGCATTATATATCCCAGACATGGGAGCACTTTTCACTAAAAAAAACTTCAGGTGAAAGAAGATGATGAGGGCCACCTTGTTATACACCTATATCCATCCACCTTCTGTGTTTACTGCCAGCCTTTTCTTCTTTTTTTTTGATAAAAAAGGAATCTCTTGTAAATTCCTAATGGAACCATTATGTCATTTTCCCCCTCCATAGTTTGAATACTCTCTCTCTTTTCTGTTCCATCCAGGTGGTCATCCCGTCTCGTAGATATTTTCTACTCATATCTCATCAGCAAGATAGGGAATTTTTTCAATCTGGAACGGGGGATGCCACTTTTAGCGTTACGGGGAAATGGGTTCACAGGTCCAAAATAATAAAACCATGTCCTCTTGAGCAAACTACTCTACCGCTCCTGATGTATAAGCAAACACATCACGACAGGGATATTATTATTATCCACCATGGCATGCGGCGCGGCACCACCTGAAAGTGCACATTTCGTCGTCCCAGCCCACTAAACCCGAAACGTGCTCAATTGCCGAAACGGTGGATTACGGGAGGAAAATAAATTTTCGGAAATACTTTTCAAGAAGAGGCTCTTGAAGGAGAGAGTATTTAAATGTACAAAGTAAGTAGGGACACAATAACAGCGGTGCGGTGGTGGGTCTTTTGTGTGGATGATCACTTTTATTAAGCTTTTGCTTTTTTTCTCTCTCGACAAGTCCTAATACTTATTCCAACACAAACAATTTGAGTAGTCGGGGGAAATCATGGAAGGAAAAAAGTGGGAAAATGGGGGTTTTCCACGGAACACGGGGACACAATGCCTAAATGTATTCGGACTGACAGAGACAGTTTCGTGATGAGCTCACTGATGAAAGTTTGGAATAATCTAGAGAAAAAATATACTATTCCTAACGATTTTCCCGTTTTTTCTTTGTAGGACCTCATTACAACGGAATATATTTTCATTTTTAGGACTAATTTGCATTTCAAAAAAGGGCATTTCTCCTCCGGAATACTTACATCGCGTTTCCAAAGTGGTCTTCTGTAGGTCGTCGGAGCGGGGGTAGCAGCCCGATACATTTTTTGTCGTCCTTTGCACCCTGCGCGCCTCTTGTGTTACACACTTCACAAGTGTAAATGACATAACAATAATTCACACCGTGATATTCCCTTTTCTCCGCGAAGCACCTATATGCTCCCGACTTTTACGAGCCGCAGAAGAGGGAAATAATAATATTCAGATGTTTAAACGAAAATGATAATTTTCTCGCCGGCTTTTTTTTCTTGAGTTTGGAGAGAGAGGATCAAGTTGGGAACGAACGACACAGTTCATATTTTTTTCAGTGTTCCACTCGAAGGGAGTCCCTTTTTACAAAAAAAAACGTAAAACACAGCTTCACTGTGAACAACGCGGTGGAACAACCGATGGAACACGGTGGATGATGATGGTGAAGTGCCCCGGAGAAAGGTTCCATTAATGGAAAAGAGGGCTTGAGGTGAAAACAGTGGTGTTTTATGAATAACTAAAATCCAACTGTTTTCGAGAGCAAAAAGGGCTTTTTTGAATTAAACCTGCCAGAGTGCCACAGTGCCACTACTGCCATCACCACCCAGAGACCCACCTCACTCCACCGTACCACCGGAGAAGCTCCATCTTTTATTAATGCAGCTTTAGCAAGATGGGGAAAAGGTAGCAACCAGAACAATAAAAAAGTGACAGGTTGAAATCATACTTGACTTATGAGACTCTCTGGTCGAAACCACGCTAAAGGATTTCCTATATATATTTGGTATTCATGAGGTGGGAAGTTTTTGGAGGAGGAGGTGTATTATTATGTAATTCCGAAACTCCCCGCTACCTGTCATCTCAAATATTTATGGGGGTAATATACTCTTCTGGTGGTAGTAGTGGTAGTGGTACTCCACATCCCGTCTCGGGCGTATGCATATGCAGCGTCAGCTCAAAAACTTGGGCGAAATTCACCATCACCATATATATTCCAGGATTTATCGCCTAATATGTCAATTAGGCATCAACAACATATTCGTTTTTTGGGGTAAAAAACGTCAACTTTGCATTTATATCCACCATCTGGGTTGGGTGGTGTATTGACTCCGGAGGACGAGCATCTGTGCACTTTCAGCTAATCAATCTGGACCATCGTGCATACGGAATGTGACAAACAGAGCGAGAATGTGTATGTATTTCCAAGAAAAGAAGGAGAAAAAAAAAGTGCATTGGTCTCGCCGCCCTCATCGTCATGGTCTGAAAACCAGAGAGTGGCAGCAGCAGTATAGACGCAGATTTACCTCCAAAAAGATTCCAAATTCCGACCCGGTCAAATTCAACTCGCCTGCATATTATTATGCATTCAATTCCAAAAAAAAAAAGAACTGGATATGGAATTAATTTTTTTTCTTCCTCTTATTCTCCTTCTTGAGGGAATAGCCATAATCGTATAAAATATATATACTTCCCCCCAAAAATAGCCGACTTCAACCGGAATTCTGTCCATTACGCCAATGTAATATGAAAATGGCCAGAGATGATGGAGCATTATCTTTAAAGGGTATATTGTGGGTAATATTTTTTCCGTAGAAAATATAC
>JAANSN010002868.1:0-21459 GCA_036850665.1 Dicranocentrus wangi
TTGATCACTCACGTGCTCAAAGTCATTTTAACAAGACAGTCCAGTTCCATAGGCAAATACAATATCCGTATCAAGTTTTTTAAATATATATACGTTTAAACATAAGTTTTTACACGCATACTTGTTATCTCATCTGTTACCTTTCCTAAGAAGTCTTCATACTTCATGTTATCATGGGGTTTGAGTTTTTGTATAAGGTCATTCCACACATTTATACAAGACCAACGAACTGACTGTTTGAAAGTATCAGACTTATGACAGGGGGTTTCGAATTTACAGTAGTTTGTACCGTGTCTTGTTTTAAACCAAGAGCTAAACTCATCATTATTTTTATTTCTGCCGATAAATTTTATTAATGCTAATTTTCGTCTTTCACTAACTGTCAGTAGGTTGGTCTTTGACAGAAGGTCATTAATGTTAAGTTTAATCTTAGATTAACATTTCCCCGATACCTTTGTTGCTTATTGTATCTTGGATAATAAAACGCAGCTAGGTAATTGTTAATTTTCTTTTGGATACAATCATAGATCTGCTTCTCAGTCTGTACACACCATATTACTAGGTTAAAATCTACAATGCTGATTGTGAAACATGACATGAAAGTTTTCAGAATTTTCTTAGTAAACATTCTTTTGATTGAGTACATATGACTTAGCGCTGCCCTAACTTTATTATTAACAATTTCAAAGTGACCGTTAAATGATAGTGTGCGTGTGGAGTCGAGGTTTGTTCCCAAATATTTAAAACTATTTACTACATCTATTTTTTCACCATCTAGTTCAATTTTGCCTTGTAGTAGGTCTTTCGACCTGTGGTCATGTGCTTTGTGAAAGTACATAGCTTTAGTTTTTTCAACATTTATAGTTAACTTGTTGTCGTTGCACCACTTTTTAAAACTTTTATAGCAAGTATTAATTTTCTCTAAAACTTCACTCTTATCGCAGAAATCCGTAAAAAACACAAGATCATCTGCATAAAGAATGAATGGTAGATTTAAAGAGTCACCGATATCATTAATAAAAATCGAGAACAGCAGGGGGCCAAGACAGGATCCGGCCGGCGTGCCGTTGTCGATTTTATAAGTGGTGGAAGTAAATTTGCCATTTTTAATTTTAAAATTGCGCTCCACGAAGTAGTTTTGTAGTAATCGAACCATGCATGGTTCAACATTATCAAAGTTGCGCATTAGTTTTTTTAGTAGTAGTTCATGACTAATGGAGCATATTATTGCATACATATTATTGACCACTTTGAGACCTGTAAATATGTGTAAATTATATGCTCGAATGCTCGGTTATGGTTAGGTTAGGTTGAGGACATAACAGATAGTCCAACTTGTGCGTCAACACTTCTAATGCGCCAACAGCCCTGTTTGACGGATAAGCGGTATGCGTCAACAGGGGTGTTGACGCGTTAGATATTTGTTATGCGTCAACAGCCCAAGTACCTGATAGGTGTAATCCTACCTCTCTTTGTTTTTCACCTTTCACTCAACTTTACGAATTGCATGACGACTAAATCCACCCATACATGCCTTGTGATAATTGAATTGAATTGTGTCTTTATTAGAGAATTTTTCTGTCGTTCAAAGTATCTGTGTTTTTCTTTAAAAAGTGTGTGCTTTTCCTCTCAATTAGCCCATCCAGAAAGGAAATCACAACAGTAGCGTTCTGTCAGTGACATTCGGACAAACAGAATCCCATGCAGAGAGAGCAGCGTTGACGTGGCATAAAGCGTCCAAAAAGAATGACTTTAACAATGCAAGGCCACCACCTCTCAAAGGCACTCCGTGCCTGTTCATTCCTCACTGCATTGACGGTCATCAAAGGCTTATTGTGTTTGTAAGAATGTACCAATTACTCATATATATCAACGGAAGGATAACGTTCAGCAACCATCATCCATCATATATATATATACAATAATAATACACAGGAGCAGGCAAAAAACACAACAGTAACAGACGTATTTTAGATACTACTCCACTTTTTCCACTTCCCTCAAGCCATGCATGCTGGCCTTCAGACACAATGTATATTTGCTCTGTAAATTACATCCACCATGATCCACATTTTCTACTGCCCGACTGAAGCTCTCTGAATGCACAAGAGACTAGTATTATCATCATCATTATTACTTGTTATTACCCAATATTCTAATGTTGTTGTACTTGTATGTTACGGATTACAGATTATTGTTTGCATCGACTCACATCCAAAAAGGATCTTCAGTCAGACTCATCAGTTTAAAATATACCCTAGCTCGACTGCATACTTGCTACACACACACACACCGCATCCCTCGGCACTCTGATCAGTAGTCAGATCTATCTTTGTGTCCGCAACATACAGAATACAGCACAGGTAGGTAGGTTGAGTTGCAGCAAACACGAGTCGAGAGTGTTCAGCCGTTCGCTCGTTCGTTCGCTCATCTATCAACAATATCTGCAGTTGCGTAACTTTCCTCTGAGGGTGAACAACGAGATGAGAGAAAGCATTTTTACAGCCTCGCACTTTTATGTGCCTCGCATCACGCACGTTACATTATTGCTCCTCCACCTTGATATTCATAATGGGAAATAGGGATATAGACGAAATGGAGTGTGCTCATGAAGTTTTTTTTTTTCTTCTATCGAACGTATGCACAAAAGCACAAACTGTAAGGGGATCCACATGATTAAATTAACTGTACCCTAAAATCCCATTGTCTTTTACAGAGAGTTAAAAAGTAATAATCCTGTTGTTGGGAAGGAACGCGAGTGGTTTCAGATAATTATCGTGTTTTTTGAGGAAAACATAATTTAATGACAATATTCCATTCAGTATTATGCATGGTGGTAGTTGCAAAAATTATTTAGTTGTAAAGTAGCTTAATATTGTAAAGGCTCCCCTTAGTTGGACATGTTTAGCTAATCAATATAATTAAATAGACTAAAATTCTTCAATAACCAGAACCAGGTTAAGGATACATTTTTAAAGAGAGCCTTCGCTCATGGTTTTTTTCTCTTGTAATAATTGCTTTTTAAAGAATTATATATAATATTTTAGTTTATTGTCCGCCAGAGAATGAAACGCGCGTAAGCGGAATGATTATGCACTGCTTGCTGTTAAAAAAAGTGCGTACGCGTACGTGTTTGAGCAACTTTGAACATTATATAATAAACTTCAATAGCACTCTATAAAAACAACCAAAATGGGTATTACAAGTAATTTATGATGATGAGAAGTGATTAATAATAAACACTTTTTTGAGGTGTGGACAAGTTGGATTTTTATATAAAAATTTGCTCTTCTATCACTTTTGACTTGTTGATGGAGACTGTGTGGAAAAAGATTCGTCTCGTCCATCGTCAGAAAAAAAAGTACGGATGTTGTTGAGAAAACATAAGAATATAATTGACTTTTTTTTACTACGTGACGTGTACATGTACAAGCACTTGTGAGTTTTGTGACTCTGCAAGTTTTTGAGGAGAAACATGCTATTACCTAAGTACAAAAATTCCTTTCATATTATTGGAAAGACCTTGAAAATATGACTTGAGCAAACTTGATATTCTTCTGTGTTCTACGATGATTGCACCCAAATTACTGGCTGATGCATTGCATTTTCTTTTACATAAAGCTCCTTTTTTATAAACAGCATAGCACCCTAAAGGAAAGCAAACCAGATCACAATGCCTGGCATTTTTGCTCCAAAATTTGTTTGAAAAAAAAAACTCTTCACCCAAAAACTATTCACAAAGAGTCAGAATGAACAAAAATGTGAATAACGCACATGTTATTCAACCAAAGAAAAATATCCTCCTGACGTTTGTGCCCTTTCCACTTTTTTTCTTGTTCACAGGTGAACTTTTAAGAATAAAAAGTTTTGAACAAAATTGGGCAGTGTTGTGCAGCGAACGGAGATGCCGGCACACTCAAAAGTGGTATATAATAATGGTAACTTGTTTAATGTGAATACATTAGAATAATATGGATGCAAAAAAATGTTCAAAGCGGTGCGGTGCGGCGTGTGTTATGAGTGATCAGAATGATCAGATCCACCTTTTTTTGCAGTCGAGTGCATTGAATTTTTAAATGCAAAAAATGACTTTTTTTAGAATCGGCAAGAACTTGGTTTTTCTAAAAACAAAAAAAAGAAAGATTGGATTGGATACACTCTCTGTACACCTCTGCCTGTCCTGGAAGAGTAACTAGAACAGTAATGCAATTTGGCCACCAGCCAAATGAGTGGTGTGCTGTTGAACAAGCAAAAATACTTTTCACAAGTGATTTTCCACTAAAAGCCCCACATAATTTGGTTATCATATCATATCTGATGCAGCCATGCATGCTGCGTTTTGATTAAAGTGACAGCCAATTTCCTCAATTACTCATTTTTAATTTTTTTTAAATGGTAGTCAACGTGATTAAAACGCATTTTTCCCATTTGAAAACAAGATGGCTCATGGTCACACTACTGCAATCCTATGACAAGTTTATTCAAAAAATATTCAAAACAAGAAGAGAACCACAATGAATCAATTGGTTACACCTTGATTTGTTGAATATGCATGTTTCCTGAAGAAAACAGCGAGGCACTCGTATTAATTCAGGTTTATCACAACAGACCGCTGCGCTGCCTCTCCGCTCTCCACACAGTTCCTTTTTTTCTCTATCAATATTCCCATTTGTTTTGTGGTTTGACGGTTTGAGCGAAACGCCGACAGTGAGTGAGAGAGGATAGTGGTTCCATCGATCGACAGAGCAACCTTTTCGCCATTTTTTATAGATTCTCTGTGATTTTTTGAAGTGGGCCTAAGTTAATGGGACAACTTTACGTCTTGTGAGATCTCTGTTAGGACAGAGTTGCTGCTACACCAAGGAGACATCAAATTAACCAAGACATTTAGTAAAAAACAAGGGCATTTTCATACGAAACTAAAAATTGATGCACATTTCCATCCCATATATTATCACAGGGTCTGGCCCGGCTTGTTGTATCGAAGAAGACGATTGAAATGAGATGAAAAAAACTGTTTAACTTTTGCTCTCTGCTCCCTGCGTAATGCAGGCAATAACAATGGATGACAATGACAATCAAGTGTAATCAAGTCAAAAGATCTGGTTCTAAGGATTTGATATTATACGTACCAGAGCCGAGGGAGAACTTGGAAGATGAAAAAATGCAGTCGTCTCATTATCATACCAATTCAATTGATCAACCGCATTTTTTTCCTGTGTATATACGACTGACTCTCGCTTACCTTTCCGATTCGCTCTGGCATTTTTGCCATAACCAACAATTAGAAATTGTCTCAGCAGTCCTACTACACTGCAATGATGAATTATTGGAGATGCAATGCAAACCCATTAAGCGCTCCATGTATATGCATACAATGAACCATTTTAAATTGAAAATGGAAGATGCTCGCTCGCCAACGACGCGCTGAGGATGACAATCACGAGGACAACTTCTAGCTATGCAGATACTACAAGTGTCAGGATGTCGTTCAATCCTGTGACGCGCTCTTGACGAGATAAAAAAAATATATATATACGAAATATTGAGCTTTGTTAAATACATTTTCATTGCAGATCTCTGCAGCGTAGATGTGGGGAAGAGATATGTGGTAGCAGTCAGCCTTCTTTTATAACAATTGAGGTTTGCAGAAAGGAGACAGAACGGTGCGACTCTTCTTTTTTTACAGGTAAACTGTGTGTAATTTAAGAAACCAGCCACCTTTTATATAAATTTTGGTTCACGTGGGTTCTCATGTGGAATCACCGTATATGCGTTTCTTGTGACAAATTCAATCAGCGTTATAGCCTTCCTGTAAGTAAAAGAGTCAACTTTTTTTTTGGATTCGTTGCCTCCTCCTCTTCACGTCTGCGTCTCCTTGTGTTTGGACTTCCACCTTTCAGCATGTCGTAATTTTTGATTTAGGTGAGTATGCGGGAATACGCCATCTCATCGGAATGCTGCTACACCACCAGCTTTAGAAGAAAAAAGTTGGGATATTATTATAAGGTGTCCTCTTTTAATTATCGCATCTACACTGCCGATGAGACGACCACTTCCTATCGTATGGGATTTCATGTTGAACTGGTCTTGCGGTTTTTATGTAACACGAAATATGTTTTTTTGCAAGGACGCCGAGGTTGTTTTGAATTGCGTATGAAACCAGTGCTCGGCTCGGCTGGATTTTCGGCTCGTCGAGACTAGACCAATCATTTTCTCAATACGCTGTACACTTTTTTTCTTTTTCTCTCTCGTTAGAAATGCCAGGTGAGTGACGATAACGACGACACTACGAGGGAGGTGGTGAGTTCTGACAGGGATGGCTATTTAGATGTCGTTTGCCCAGGGACTATATACCCATTTCAGTGCAGACTGGAGCGCATGCTGAGCTTGCGAATTGCGAAGTAACCCCAAACATTGTTTTTTTAGTCAAAATGGGCTAATTATATGGCAAAGTCCTTATCGGAACAAACCTGTCGATAATAATATAATAATAATGAAATAGTCTACAAACGTTGAAACAAAATGCCATGCCAAGCCTGTCTATCTATGAAATTCGCAAATTCAGATTGACGTGGTGTGCTGCTGTCAGCTTCAGCCAAATAGTGTTTCTTGCCTTTGTAAGTATCTTTTTATTACAATTAACATTTACCACCAGATAATAATGTATTACTCCGAGTCAGTTTTACTTCATTGGCCCTAAGATGATTTTTACTAAAACGAACCTCACTCTCTGTCAGCGCAAAAGGGGACAATCTTTCCAATCTCTCATATCAAAACCACACCATAAATGTATGCAAATCAAGGGGGAAATTGTACATGATCTTCCAGCAGAGTGACATTTAAAGCAAGACGGAGATTATTTGCTCATTTTATTTTATATTTGCATTCAAGCTCAACTAGGGAGAGAAAAAAAAATTGTTAAAAGATTCATACCGAGGAGAATCACAACACAACACATTCACTTATACAGTAGGGACGACGCGGACGACGACACAACTTATTTAAATGAGAGTGAAAAAGAGTAGTAGCTATACGTGAGGTTGCTGGGTTGGGATTTGGGATACATAGAGTGAGTAGAGCTGCAAGAGTTTGATATGAGGAGAGGAGTGCAACGGTTACGTCAACAATATCATCATCACACTGCTCGTTTTCTTTACAACGATGAACATTACATTACATACATTCCTCAACGTATCTTTATATACCTGATCCATTCAAACCAAATCTAGAGAGTAATTGCTCTTCCAAAAAGAAAAAAAAATATTTCGTGATGCATTGTGTTACAATTCTGCAATCATATCTGACGGATTGGATTAGAGCAAATGGAGCAATGTCTGGGTATATACCACATACAATAAGAAGTATTCGGCATGGGATACACCAACCAAAACTTTTATAAGAGTACAACGAAAAAGTATAAATGTTGACGAATTTGTAGCTTGTGTCGCTTCCTTATTTTAGAATTGCCCTACTTCAACTACTTATTGGGAGTAATGAGAACTGCATCCATGTCCATCCCCATATATTATTCCCCATCCATCCCCATCGCAAAACATATATAATATTACATGCTTACATACGCTTTTTGCATTTTTGTTTTATCGGATATTAAAATATGATATCAAATGCCTTCTCTGCACACGTCCTCCACCAGACCCCTTCTCATATTTCAATTTTTTAACGTGCGACATGAGTTGCATCCCAAAAATTGGGTGACCACTTGTGATCTGATGTCTTCGTCCAACAACTTGAACTACTTCAAAATTATTATTCGCAAAAACAAAATTGCACTCTCTAACTATGCCTTACGTGGGCTTGTGGGTAATTAATTGATCTGTATAACAGCATATTTCTAGTTACACTCCATAATCGATTTTACTATTGTTGGTCCTTCGATTATGTTGATTAGTTGTAAAAATAATTACCATTATTAGAGGCTCATTAACACTTTTGCTTCGCACTCTTGTTGATTAAGATGAAGGTGCTATGTTTAATTGTAGTTGTCAAATCATTTCACTCGCACAACATTTGACGGGGTTGCTGCTCTCCCACATTTGGCAGGTTGCGCGTTGCACTATTTTTTCCACCTTTACTTCATGGTCATCATAATCAAGTGGTCACGTGTGCGTTGAGCCTAAAATATATTTAGAAGCCTTAATGGAGGAGTGCTGCTGCTCCAATGTAACTGAATCTGTGGTGTCGTGGTAGTAGTAGTAGTAGTAGGACGAGTCGCATTAAAAAAATTGTGCGCCATGTGCATCCAGCCCATTTGACGACATCACTGTATCATCTCTCTCTCTCTCCAGAAGAGTGATTTAGCCAATTCGTTAAACATTTTTAAGGAAAAAAACCACTTTCAGTGTACATGTCTCAGGCTTCAAGGACACACTCAAGAAGTGATAAAGATGATGATAATGAGAATATCCCGACAATCTAAATTCCATGTTAACCCTAGCATAAAACCTGCAGTAAAAATCCCTGTGGCTGTGGGACCACAAGTCGACATGGAAAAAGGAAGTGTTTCTCGCTCTCTCTCTCTCTCTGAGCGACACCACAGCTGGCCACCTTTTTTTGCAAAAAAAAAGAAGATTAATCAGCGTGAATACTCCTGCGATAATCAGAACCACGCAGTGTTCCCTTTTCATTCAATTCTGTCTGGCATCAGGTTAAGCTCAGAAGCTCAGCAAATAAATTGGTTTTTAGTTTCCACTTGTTTTCCCTCAAGAGGGATATGGAAAGTGGTGATGGCGATGGTGGTGCTAAAGGAATGAATAGGTAACAACAATGCCAGAGTTTCAATTGTAAAAAGATGATGAAGTTGGTGTCGCCAACAGATGTACAAGGCAGTGTCATTATTTGTTGTTTTATTCATTTTCAAAAAAAAAAATCACAGCCCTCAAACTGTTTGCCTAAACTGCATGAATCTTGTTATAAAACCTGTGTGCGTTCATTCATATATCATTGTAAAACGACCACAGTTTAAGTTTTGCATCTTTCAATTTGAAGGCAGACTGGTCATCAATATCACCAGCTCACCAGTGTCTCCACTAAAAGGCAAAGCACAACAATTGCTCCATTGTTGCCAGCCTGTATTGTGTGTCTCTGTCTCTGGCTGTGTGTGTACACAAAAAGTAACATCTCTGCCAGAAAATTGGCTTGCTCAATTGGGATATACCTATTATTATTACTATTACAACGACGCGTTTTTTTTAACACGGTCCCTCTGTTGTGCACTACTTTTTACAATTTTGAACGGCGAGATCATGTTGACTTGGCGATGTTATTGTCACATCTGAAAGAACAACACCATCACAGAGGTTCTCGTCTCGTATGCATGCACTATGCAATGCAGTAATCGGAATCGCATCATCCACTTTGGTTTTGTTACGATTTTTAAAAGAATCCTGCGCCTGACTGATGCACTTCTTGTTTCAATTCAACTTGTTCACTTAACATTATGGCAAAGCAAAAGGTTGACTCTACAATCTTTTGAGTGTATAGCACACCTTCACACACTCTCAAGATCTCGCATCTCGCCAGCCAGAGAGCCCCATTTCCTCATCATTTGTAATGCACAACACACCAGCCACGTTATTGGTATCATGATATGATTGTCATGCCAGTATTATATTATATTGTCGTGTCGCCCAGGTCAAAATTACGAGGAGATAGGGCCAGTGTCATGCCACGCTGAAATAAAGATGATGGTATTTGACAAGAGGAAATAAGGGAATGTCAATAAAACCTAATACCATTTTGAACTTTATGTCCAACTGTCTTCTGTCCCTCGTTTTATTGGAAAACTTTAATGCCAAAAAGTTGCCCACCACCTAACAACGCAACGCTCCAACAACGACCAAGCAACCTCCTCATGAATGAGGGACATTAAGTCCATCTTACTTTGCGAACGATACCACCACACGAACTCGCCGGGTCTACTTCATCAAACCAAGCAACCCTGTTTAGCCGTGCTGGCTACGTGCCCCACGCACACATTTGTTTGGTTCATGTGTGTTACGTGCAACTTTTGACATTGAATTATGAAAATATTTGATTGATTATCACTCACGCTCGTCGTTGATATGGCTTGATATGAGTTGCACCATATCACACTATGGGGAGAGCGTGAAAAATTCATTTAGCGCAGTTCATTGATTTTGACCTATAAGCCACTCGAGAGACAAAGCAAAAAAGTGTTTCCCTGTGAAATTGGAAAAATAATTTTTCTATTAGCTTTTTTATTTATATACTTTTGCCACAGCCCCAGTTGCCCATTTTTATATTTATTGGTTCGCTAATTCATGTATAGGAAATGGTCATTTAAACTTGGTTGTCACATCGTGTCCAATATGCTCCAAAGTTGCATAAAATAATGCACTTTTTACTTATCGTGAAGTAATGCATTTATTGCAGTTGAAGTCACGCTGGCACTTTTTTTCATCAACTCATTCCGTTGCTGTTGTCTACCAGTTACGTAAACATCTCTGACCGGTATCCACATCTTGCCACCTTTAGTATACACAACAATACATAATAATAATATGTAGTTTTTTTTACTTTTGCTACTCTTACTACATGTATGTTAGCCAGCCTCCTTCTAAGTGCTCACAATTAGTGTGTACATGGACTGAGGATAAAAACTAAGCTCGAATCGTATCATTATCATTCTTGTTTAAAGTTTGACGGTCAGAAGAAACAGAAGAAGAAAAAAAGTTGAAACACTGAAAGTAAATTTTGGTACGCTACGCCGCAAGCAAGTTTCTTTTCCCCAAAGGATTTGCATAATATTTTCATAAACTTGAACGCTGGCAAAATTGACCAAATTTAGATTTTTATGAGGGTACACCATCTCTCCTTGATTGCTTTATTTATCACAACCAAAGACTGAATTCACTTAAAACATGAAATCATTAAATTGAGTTATTGTTCCCTATACCACTTTTTCATTAAATGCGAATGCAACCATTTCACAAGGGATCTTCTCCTCAGCTCAGTCAGTCGATACATGTTGGATGGATGGACGAACGGAATAGATTATCATATCATAAGTGAGTGAGTGATGTAGCAATTGTAGCATCATCATCAGATCATCACTATCACTTCACTTGGCTTGACTAGACTAAACTTGAATTTGTTAAACTTGTTAATTCGTCTTACTCTTACTCTAATCAACTCTCGAAAGAAAAATTCTCATTATTGTATGGAAATTTAAAGTGGCGTTTATTTTTTAAATTTAAACTGATTCAATTTCGGTCATCATAACCCTTTCCTGTTGATGGGTATAGCTCAAAAATTGGAATTTTAATCGGGACAAAATTATAGCTTTGAATACTTAATGTATTCAAACATATCAATGTATACGTCCTATCAACTATAGGGAGGAAGTAATAATCTTTTAGAAAAAGTTAATCATTGCTTGGGAGAGAGAGAGAAAATCAATTGAGTTTTCTTATTTTTTAATGTATTTCCTATGACTCATTGATAACTCGGCTAATTAGTGAGAGCACATTGTCCTCTGCAAAGGGTACGTAAGAACCTGCGGACAAAAGGACACGTGAATCAAAACATTATAATAACTCAACTGTGAAAGTTAAATGGAGGAATGGTCATCCTTCTAATCGGTGTCACAAGTCGTGATCGGCTGGTGTTGACATATCATCGTAAATTCCTAAAGAAACCTTTAACTAGGAAGGCAGTGTGTCAAATTCAGAGAGAAGAGCACTCGGCAATATATTATTCAGCATTCCCAATAAATGTTGTTACGATATTATCCCATTCAGCAAACAGCTCGCTGATCAGCTCTCAATCAATAAAAAAAATATATATTTACCCATTATCTCTGATATTCCGCATTGTCGTTGCAGCAGCGTCTGCTCTGCTCAACCAAGTCACCAGTGATGCGCTCAATTTTTATTTCGAAAAGTGTCATCACAAAATGATTTGATTTACAAATAGCATCCCAAAATTCTTTTTCACATTTTATGTTGCTAAATTGGTTATCAAAATTGCGCAACATGTTACACAGCTCTCTTTTGATAGCGTGTATCCCTTCTCATGCTATTTAACAGCAAAGATGAAAGACAAATTAAAAAGACAAAAAAAAACGCTTTGGCTTGTTGGATATTATTACGTGTGCATCAAATTCCCAATTGGAAAAAATAGTCTCATTTATTTTATGCACCACATTTTGTCAACTCTCGCGTCATTTCTCGTCAGAGTCACAATCACAATTGCCATTCTCTTCTTATTGCATCTTTCTTGCTAAGGACACACTATATACACTCGTCTGTTGAGTGAGTGATTCGCGAGTTGACTTTGGTCCAACGTAATTTATGACGTTATATTTAGAATATTGAAAGGTCTTTTCAATATTATCAACACCTAATTGTCATAATATCTTGTTTGGCATGTATATATCCTCCTCCTCCTCATCAACACCATCATCGAGATCATCATCATCATCATCATCATTCCTCCATCTTATTATCGTTATTGGCAATCACACGGAAGAGTAAACTAGATACATATTATGAGCTCGTATAGGTAAAAAAAAATACTGTAGAGTACTTTACGGTTTGTATGTTCAACCAAAAACAACCAGACACATACTTACACGATCTTAAATACTTTATACTTTTTGCTCTCCCTACACAGATATTGCTAACTTTTTGATGTTTGTTTTATAACAAAAATATAATAATAATAATATTGCTTTGCAAGTTGCCAAACTTGATTCAACCTCTCACTCATACGGAGACACACACACACATATATACACAGAGAGATGAGTAGATGAGAGATACAGATCTGCGCTCTCTTTTTTATCCAATACTGCGGACAAGCAACAACGGAGGAGTATTTATTGATCCATTTTTGTCATTCAAAGTTGATCAAGGTAAAAATGAATACAGAGGAGTTGCGACAGGAGAGCAGCAGCAGCAGCTGCTGCTGCTGCTCCTCTTGTTAATAGGGTTAGAAGAAGAGTTCCCTAATTTAAGTTGTTTCATTTGTGGACTTGAGAGAATTTATTCAGATTTGATGAGTCTAGAATCATCATCGTCATCATGATCACATCTGCCCGCTCTTAATTTTTCCTTGGACATGGTTATCTTCATGTTACTTTTTTTTTATAAATATATATGATGTGCACCTTCCATCTATTCACATCGCTTTTGTGGGCCAAGAAGAATAATCACAGAACAGAAGCCAAAAATCTATAATATGTATTTAAAAAGAAACTTGTGTGCATTCGTTATTTTAATGCTGATTACTGCATTGCTTCTTTTCCCCTGGCTGGCATCCATTTGGACAATTTTAACTATACATAGTTGATCATGTGAGGATCACCCAGATGCAGAAAGAGATGTGGGTTTTCGAATCCCAATCCCGTATGCTGCCTTAATTCGGACTCGTAGTAATATATATTTTTCTGGGAAAATGTTGCCAAATCAATCAATCCATAATAGGTCATAAAGATGGTTCAGTATTTTTTTGAGGAAATTGAGAAGCAAGCACTGCTGGTCTTGTTTTTTCCATTACTTGCTGCCAGCGTTGTTCTCAAAACAAGGTGTATCACATTCACCTGATTTTGTTACTAATTTACCACATTTTTAGTCACCACATCATGCGCAAAACTTTATTACCCCTGGTTTGCACGTCTCCCTACCTGAATACTAAAGTGTTGAGACTGACTGCAGAAACTTCTACCATAAAAAAGGATGATCTTAGCGATGATGAAGTTACCTGCGCAGATTAAAAGGATTCCTTTTATGAGCTGCAATGGAACTTGTTGAGATGACTGATGATAATTTCGTCAGGTTTGATACTTGATACCTAATCTTGTCTCCTTGTCTGAAAGTGCAAGTGGGTTTTGTACATGCACAACCATTAGCCAACCACACACATTTCATATTGGTCACAATCACAAAGTTGGCAGAATTATAGCAACAAAGTTTGCCTGCGCGTCGTGGAGATCAGACCATGGTCAGCTTGGAAAAAAATTAGGAAGTGGAATTGATCCAGTTTGTGAAGCAAGGCTTGGCTAGTGATTTCGAGCTATGCAGTCAAAATAATGATGGAGAATGGAGAATAATATGTAGGTATAATGGAAATGGTATGCATAGCTAAACACCAATTTTTACATTACTTCCCAACCCCATAAATCATCGTGATAGTCAAGCCTACACGCACGGGGGCATAATATTATGCATAATGTATAGAATTGGACTTGTTCCACCGCTCTTCGTCGACATTGAATCCATTATCCAAAAAAAACGTTGGATAGTTTTGCGTGATCCTAAGCAAAGGTTTTGGGGTAAAACAAAGGACACTACTTGTGGGTCTACCCTTTAAACAAAAACTATTATTATAAAATTACTTAACCATATTATGCACGGAGGAACGAAAGGAAACTTGTTCTATAAGGTAAAAGGAGAAGGGGAAAAAATTCTTGCACGTACTATCATACTTTACGTAATGGAAATTAAGTAATTAAGCTGGCTATCCAGAGATCTCTCTTTACACGACAACTGTAAATGATATCTTATATAAAAAGGGACTCGACTCGACATTCTAATTACTTGTTAAGTAGCAAATTTTTTGTGGGCCATTGAAGTTGAAGGAAACACTCAAAATAATATCATACAAGGGAGCAGATGTGTGTGTGCGTGAAGAAGAAACGTCCATCCATGCCGATTATCGGACCATGTAATTATTTACCGAAATCCTGAAATTGATTCATGTTATCAAATTTGGCCAATCTGAATGCTTCCCCGAGAATATACCTAATAAGTATTTTTTGTGAGCAGTTGCGTTGCGGTACGTAGGAGATCATGGAGTGCGGAGTTGAGGAAAGATTTACTTTTGGTGGGGAAGCCCGTCGTATGAAGATCGGTAGATCGTTAGCAGAAAGCAGTGAACTTGTTTTCTTCCCTGGGACATTTTATTGCTACCAGAAAATACCATGTCTGCGCTGGTTTTAATTGAGATTATAGAATTAAGGTGTGTGTTTTGAGGGGGTGAACTCAATCCCATCACTTTTTCCCCTGTAGATATCCATCCCTCGTCGATCCTCTACTTCATTGTGGCATATAAATCCGCTGAATGAGGATTTTGACAAACGAAAAAAAAAACCCTTTTAGGAGGAGGAATACATCAATAAAAATCACTTACGCCTTCTTGGTAACGTATATTATCTATCCCTCCTCTACTTCCCCGTCGTCGAATGCTTAATCCAAATGTGAAATTAAAATGGAAACATATTGCGGATGGATACCTTGATTTTTCCGAGGGAGATCTCTGATCTCTTTGTGTTGATTTACCTACGGGGATTTGTTTTTGTGATGTTGAGGCAGTCTTTGAGTCAGTCAGCAAAAATGAAGAAATGAAAATGAAAGAGCTCCCCTTTTTTCATTTTGACCACCTCAGTCACACACACCGCTCCTCGTACGTACGTATATAGCCGGTGTGTTTAACTTTTTTCCACCTGTCGAAACCGCTGTTATTAGATAGATTGATGGGGTATCTCCACCAGCAAAATAACAATTGCCATTTTGCCTAGTGTGAAACATCAAGTTGGAAGGGAATAATTTAAGATTATATTTATCCCGACCTGACAATACTGATGATGATGACAACTTATGTGGCACATTAAGCAGAATGCACATGGAACGGAATAAAATATTTATATTTCAAAGAACCTCTCCATCTCGCCTCCACATATCCTCTCTCAGTCGACATGACTGTCGAGTGCAGTCAAATAGTCATTCCTCGTCGTATTGTTTACACAGTTTTAATATATTAGACATCGATAGTAATATTTGTGAATGTGTGGAAGAACCAGTTTTGCATTTGCACGTAATAAAATAACTAACAAGGTGGACTATTTCATCCCATTTTCTTCCTTGACTTCTATTATGGAGCACACTCTGAAAAAAGGGAATATTTAAAGTAAATCTTTATATATACGGACACAGCTCTCTCTCTCTCTCTCTCGAGCTATGTTATATGAATCAGTTTCAATTGTGTTCTCCTTCGCTGGGTCGGTCGATCGCAGTAAGGAGCTTTTTGGAAGTTGTCGCTCAGCAGGTAGGAATTTACATCAGCACTTAAAAATCCCCTATAACGCTCCCCCTGCCTCAATATTACGAACACTACGAAATAAGTAGTATAGGCATATGCATCCGCTGCTGCTCACTGTCAACTTATATCCATATACACACACGTGACTATATGATTCGCTTGATTTTTTTCCATTGACTTCTTGTAGTAGTTTCATAAGATAGAAACATAAAAATATATAAAACGCTATCATTATTAGGGCCATAATTATTTGAAAAAATGGGGAAAACACCTTTAGCCGAAAATACATAAAATGTTGTTGCCTCGTAAGTATTTATGAATGTTGTCAGTGTGTGTGTGTGTGTGAGGTGGATATTCCCATAAAAATTGTTTGGTCCTCAATTTGCCATTGCGAAGCACTTTTAATAATCAGAGAAGATGAAGACGGTTTACATTGATATGACCAATGATAATGATGGCAATATAATGTTAACAGCTCAATATTAAAAACTAACAGATGGACAGAGATGAAATGAGACGGAGTCCATAAAAAAGTGAAGGAATGCCGTGGCTGTGTGTTCGTGTGTGCTCTGATTTTCAACTAGGCAATGAATATTACTTTGATTTGATGTCGCTGTGGTTTTTACTAACATAGCAATCTTTATGGTGATGACTGAATTGCTGATGTGTACATTTCTACCATTTATTATTTCTTTTCTTGTTACATATAAATAAATGGTATACCCCGCCAGCAAACCTGACAATTATGCCACTGGACTGACAATAGTTTTTTTCGCAAAGAATATATTGTTTTTTCCTCTCCCAGTCAGCGGCAGCCAGCATAGCAGCAGAGATGAGACCAGGACACTTTGCATTCCAAATTTCACCGGTGGAATGAACATAAATCATGATTTATGAGAGAGGTGTATGACCATTTGTTTAAAGCGAATAATTAAAGCAAAACCGACACTGCGCAGCAGTAAGTTCACTGTAATGTGTTATTATTATTATTTGTACTTCATTCAAATCATAAAAACTCTTAGGCAATTCGGCATGTGTCGTAGTTGTATAAGCAGGGGTAATAAATAAGTCCTTTATTTTAGAAAAAAAATTCTGCGTACCTATGCCATTAATAAACTTTGTGGAAAAAAAGGCCTATGCATCATTTCATACGTGCATGCCTCAGAATTGCATATCTATCAAAAAGGCATACCTAAATACTATAAACATGCGACATTCGTTTTGCATTCATTCGCCAAAGGCAGCCAGCTTAAGATAATATGCAAATGGAGCCCAGGAGCTGAGAAGAATGGAAAAGCATAGGAAATCCCATTCAAAACCTTTTTTCTGCTAAGACAGATGTAACCCAACCAACTCGAAACCAAGATGCTCTCTGTATAATATATCATTTATGTAATACTTTTTTCAATCTCTTTGTTGTTGAATTTTTCAGAGGATTTTCCATTTCATTATTATACGACAACCACTATGTTTACCATTATGTTTACCACTTATGGACCCTGCCTGTTTATATTGGCAAGGTCCGAAAGTAGTTCAAGTTTTTTGTATTTAGAACACTGTTTCATAACAAAACAGCATAAAAAAGTGTTTCAAAAACCAGAACAGGAACAATCTTCCCTCGAGCACATTAAATCCAATAAATTATTTTTTCAAAGGCTGTTGCAATTCTACTGACCCCTCTCAACTTGATGCAAATGGTCTGCTGTTGTGCCACCAAACATATCAACATTTTGAGGCATAAACGTGATAATTATCCGTAATATTTCATTGGAAAAGCTGTTACATAAAAATTGTGCATTCGTTAACCATTTTCAAACAGGACAATGACAACCAGCAGGTCCCACCTTGGAAATAAGTATGTATATTTTTTTCATCAGCTCTCTGACTTTTCTCCGTCTGTCTGGACCACAAACAACAGTCCTGGTTAAATAAGCTCTATTAACACGCAAGTACGCCTACGTTCAATCTCGGACACCATCTTGAGCGCACTAATTTCTCGAGAAATATGAGTTGCAAAAAGGTTTTTTTGTACATCTACGAACGAATACAAATTGCAGCGTACATTAACAGGCATTTACTTTTTCTTAAATCGTTAGCTCAAAAGTTGAGGTAAAGTGCCTTGACTTGTGCATTACGGTGCATTATTTCTTATTATGTCGTTCCCTATTTTATCAGGATTTGAGGGTTGAGATTACGTTGGGATCAACAGGATTACGTCGGCTTTTTCTTTTCTCTCTGTGCAAGTCATCGAGTCCTCTGATATATATTTTTTTTTCATCCTTCAATTACCACTACATTTTGCGCTTCTCTGCACTTTTCTAAAGACTACGTGAAGAATATGAGCTAAAGTGATCTGAAGGTTAGACGTATTTCTTGGATGGATAAATACGCATGTATGCAGCTCACAATGCAATATGGAGCATTTTTTTCGCTGACTTTGAAAAATCAATGCACTCAAAACGGTAATGATGATAACATTACATGATGAAAAATTGAATCAAACTATTAGGTCTAGGTCATAAATTCTTCAAATATTCATATAATCTTTCAAATGGTTGCAGATCATGGTCTGTTTATTTTTCATTGTCCACTCTACCCCAACCAGCAAGCCCCGAAGAGTTGCAGTGCAGAGTTGGAGTTGTGCCTACTCCATAAAATACAACCAACTATTTATTATAGTTGTGTTGTGTGAGTGTACTTTATGCATTTCAAAAGTCAAACCTATTTATTTATTTATTATTATATTGCTTAGCAAATTGATGTAAAACGTGATGCGTAATGAAACTTGTAATTTTCATTATGCCTCTATTCACCAAGGTAAGATGAATTATTTGTATTTCGCCAAAAAAAAGTCTCGGCCATATGTCATTTTACATGAGTAGAGACATTTTCACTTGAAGAGGAGGCTCTGATAACAATATGATGGTGATGAGATGACATGTCAGCTAGTTGGGTATTAGGGTGAAATAGAAATTTAATTCAATGGGATGGTATACTTGGGATCGGATGGGATGATAGTACAGATAGTAAGATTTTTAGAACTATCAACGCAAAAAATTAATATAATCACAATCACGTTTTAACCAACGTTAATTAAATCATGTGATCATGTCTTCATTATTACGTATTTATCTGTCACAACAATTTTTGAGGAGTGAAGATTTATGAATATGTAAAAGGAGAAAAAAGGCCTCCCATTTTGACGCTGTGGTCGTAAAATTGGGAAAATTATATGATAACTCGTAATTGAAAAGCTTTGATTAAAAAATCTCCGAATCATCAAGATTGTATAATGTAAGTTCACAAGTTGTGGGTAAGCATGCACGTAAGTTTGAAAACCCTGCAACGTAGCAGAAAAACTCTATAAGTAATTGATCATGAAAATGATTACCTATTAAATTCAACAACCCCACATTATGTTTCATCAGACATGAACAAATGGGCTAATCAAGAAAAAGGGAAACTGAGATGACCACCAGTGAAGAAAACAGAATAAACTACTCCGAGTTCACTTCATTTGCTAATCAACAGATCACCTCCAAAGACGACAATGTATTATTCTGCTGAGGATGTGCGAGATTTGGTTGTGCTGCTCAGGCTGCTGCAACAAAGATTTAAAATGCACACAAACCGGCAGTAAGTATTTCTTTTGTGTACAGATATATGTACCTAACCAAACCACGCTAATCATATAGACTTGTTTTTTCCCGTTCATTTTATACAATCAAAACTAATCCTATATACTTTGATAGTGGAACAACATTATTAAGATTCAAAAGGATCTTTCTTTCACCACCACTTTTTTAACCGTAATTTCCTCAATTTCACTAATCAACAGATCACCTCCAAAGACGACAATGTATTATTCTGCTGAGGATGTGCGAGATTTGGTTGTGCTGCTCAGGCTAAGTAAGTATTTCTTTTGTGTACTTACAGATATATTATGTATGTACCTAACCAAACCACTCTAATCATATAGACTTGTAACTAATCCTATATACTTTGATAGTGGAACAACATTATTAAGATTCAAAAGGATCTTTCTTTCACCACCACTTTTTTAACCGTAATTTCCTCAATTTCAGTAGTCCAACAACAGTACGTGATTCCGTACGTGTACACGGGTAGTTTGCTTGCATTTGATTCTCCATTCAACTTTTTTCTGGTATTTTGACCCGCTACACTTTTCCACAATTGTCTTAATTAAGTTATCAGTCAATCACTATTAACGTCTGATTTGCTCATGACCAGGGCTTCAGGAAAACACACTGCTCGATAGCTCGATGCTTCTGTCGGAGTATTCAAAGAAGGGGCTAACATGATGTACATAATCATTAGGAACCAGCAGAAAACTGGAATACACAATGAGTGGAAAATGTTACGATATTTAAGTACATTTTTTTCTTGTCTGAATTGAATTACTTGCTCCTTGTTCGTGATACAAATAAGGCTGTAATTTTGTACCTTCATTTTCTTCTATGGGGATTGTCTACGAAAAAATATTTGATGATGAGGGTTGATTCAACTCGAATTCAGGAATCCCATAGGTATAAATGCTTTGAGAGAATTGGGGAAAAAGTTTAAGACAAGTAAAACGACGTATGTATATAGGTAGTTTAACATCGGAATATAAAAGATTTCAGTCTGGATTTCTTGGCAGTCCTTTGGCATTCGTTTAGGCATCTCTATTATCTGGCAGGTGTAGTTTGGCTGATTTTCAGCCACTTAGCTAACTCATCACTAAAATATATCGGCAACTTGTTTATAACTTTTCTCTCTTCTCATACCAATTACAACTCTGCATCATATACTAAAGATGAGATTTTTTCAAATATTTACCTTTTCCATAGGCATCCACAATTACTTAAGATGCAATCACCTTTTGGGATTAGCATATTGGCAAATGATCCAATTACTATTACATGTAAGTGTAGCCGTTGCCGTAAATATGTTTAATGATTGCCCCTAATCGAAATCAAACTGTAGTAAGATTTTATATACGATTGATGATGCGAGAGAGCGAGTTTTTACAAATAAAATGTTTCGTTTGTCAATATCCCTCTTAACTTCAACCGCTGACAGTTGATTACAGGCCAGGACTTCGTTTGTAATTTTATGCACCAAATTTTATTGCAGTGCAAAAGGACGAGCTGAGCCAGAAACGAAAAAAATTTAAGTATATGAGCGTTAACCCCCTTGGGATCTATTTTCATGGATTTCTGTTCACCCAACAAAGCGCGTTTGTTTTTTTTTCATCTGTTTGTTTGTTGGATGAAGTTTATACGACTGGGCAATAAAATTTTAACACATTTAAATGTTCGAATTCCCTTACAGAATTGTTAGTGAGGACATGGCATCCCCACTTTTAGTTTTGCC
>JAANSN010002869.1:0-21456 GCA_036850665.1 Dicranocentrus wangi
AAAAATATTATTTAATGTGCTTTTGTGACACCTTAATTATTTGTACGCTACAACTAACCGGTGTATTTGCCGGTGGAAATGATCCCGATTCAACTCAACAATATGATTGGCGAATTTATAGTGCATATACTAGAATACAAGCGCGCCTGACTAGCTTACTACAAAAGTAAAATGCATCGAAACAAATACTTTGATTTCCTCCAGCAAAATCATAAAGGGTAACAATAGGATTGACATTACACGTACTCCTGTCCGTCCTGTCTAAATTCAAATCAAGAATATTCCTTCACATCATTAAGGTTTAGGGTTTAAGCACAGAATTCGCTTTGTTGGTTACAGACAGAGGAATAATAATATGTCAGGCAGGATGCGCAGTTTTTCTATAGTATCATCATCCCTTCAGTATCAAATCCCTCTTCCGTTTCCTTGTATTTTTCTGTGTATATTCTCGTGGATATCATATTAAACATTTTGGAATTCCCCAAGCATTCTATATTCTTCCTTCTCCAGTGAAAAATCCTATGAGACCTACTTGAGAGAGTTTTTGGTTTTGAGAGATTGAACGCTGTCTTTCCACCGCCCCTTTACTCCATCCAGCAGAGCTCCTACTACTATATATGCACATTTTTGTGCTTGTACCCGCTAGTTACACTACCCCACACGTACATATAAATATACAATGATTTTGTAGCTCTACTCCTCAGCATCTCGTATTTTTAAAGGAGTAACCTAAGTGGTGAATATTACATTACGCTCTGCTTTGACTTTTAGACTTTTTGATTCTTGTTATAGTGTATACTCATGAACGCGAAGTCTATGAATTTATAACAACGCTTTATACCATCTTTACCACTATTAATGGGCTTTTTCTGCTTTTTTTCTAGAACCTTCTCATCGGTGTGCCTCTCCTTTCTTCAAATTATCCCATTGCAATGCAAGTAATGTTCCATTTCCTCTTCGAATTTTTTCTCTTCTCTTCTTGCTTACGAGTCCCATTAGAATGCCTCAATATTCCTAATTCGTGTTCTTCGAGATGATATGAGCGGTTCCTGTGAATATAAAAAAGCTCCAGTGTCTATGTACACATAGTTGGCTAGTTAGAATGGCATGACCATAATAAGCATTTTACACCAGTCCACACTCCATCCACAAGGTTCTGAAGTACACGAGTGAAGGGAAGGATCAGTGAAAGGCGAAACGAGACCGTCTAAAATGTTACGGGGAGGTAAGAGATGTGTGTACGCGTCCATGTCATATAATACCTATTGTAATATTGGAGTTGTATATCAAAACTTTTTTCTGCTTTACAACCGCACCGCGCTGCCAGGTCCCGATCTACGTCTCCTTCTCCATATTGTATACTAGATTTAAAAAAATATTATTCACTTCTGCTACGGATGCTGTTGGTGGCACTCACTCATAGTCAGTCAGTCAGTTTTTTGTGTGATGTGTTAACCATGTTCTTTGCATTTGTAAGTAGTCTTGTGCTGAGTGGTAACTGCTGAATAAAAAATATTTCTCGGAGATTTTTTCCCTCTTCGCGCTTTTCATCATTTTTTTTTTTACATTTTTGCATATCATATCATATGCCACCATACGGTATTTCTTTAATGCTTTTTATGCATGCATTTGTCCCTCTCCTTCAAACACAGAGCCAAAAGGAGTTGTATACTTATGCTTGTCTCCTGTTACACATATATTGACAGGAAACGAGAGAAAGTGCGGAAATCTCTATGTCCCAAACCTGTTTTGTATTCCTATCCTGACGTCTTCGAGCCTCGTTTCCGTCTTAGAAACGAGAGGATGTGCAAGTTTTTTCTGAGTTGAAAATAAATATACGTACTTTTGAGATTTTCCAGCGAAAATCTGCTTGTCACACTGTGCACCACTTTCCCCGCATACGGTTCTCCCTTTTTGGCGTTTGAAAGGGTTATTAGTGTGGTGGATGGAAATGTGTATACCTATGTATTCTAAGTAGTATTTTCAGGCCTGTTGTAAAACAATAATTTAAAGTTCTGTAACAGATGGGGTGCACTTCGCCCCGGTGGCGTATATAACCAAAAAGAATACAATAAGACAGAGCAATAAGTGTAGTGTAAAGTGATTAGAGGCGCAGGCACACACAAGTAGCAAATTGTAATCACAAAAACATATAACCTAATTTGAATCTTTCAACTTTTGTGACATGCTTATAGCATTTAATGAATTTAAAAAAAATCCTTAAATTCAGAAAAAAAGATGTACAACCGCCCTTTAGATTCATCGCTTCCCACTTACTTTTGTTCTTCAATATATGAAAATTTGTTTCACACTCGAATGGGGGACATACAGCGCTATGTATTGGAACTGGAGAGTTGAAAAATTGCGATGAAGATTTGTATGACATTATTTATGCATGCGTCGCGTTAACCAATTCGATCCATGAAAAAAACGTTTCTTGCCCTCGTCTCTCTTCCAACTCCAACCCAAACTCAGTCATCATCACACCAACTGCACACAAGACGAAAGGCATAAAAGACGACGGATACACAACAGTGTGTAGTACTCCATTTCAGCCACAAAACAACCCCAACCACCACACAGTTCACTATTCAACAACAAAGTCTTGTTCAACTATCTTCTTTTTATTGATTTTTATGCAAACAAGCTGCTTGCCAAAAGAATCGTCCTCATAGTATCATGAGTAGTGGAGTGGAGTGTGATATCTGATAGAGAAGTGAAAAAGATGTACACTTCAGTGGTTGACAAGTTAACTGTGTGATGGTGTAAACTCAATGTACATGCATCCATTCTCTTCGCCATCACGAACGGCGAACCCACCACCACCACCGCTGCTCCTGGACTTTTTTTTTCAGTTACGGACTTTATAAGCCCCACTTTTATGTTCCCTTCCCTGCTCTCCCTCCGCTCTCACAGCTACAGTAGTATAGAGCTTCCAGCTATTTTTGGTCTTTTATACATGTCTCCCCATTCTTATTGTTTAGCTTGAGAAATCAAAGCAAGAAATATGAAATAAATTAGCATATATGTAGTAATACACGTCATCGTCTAAAGACATTAAATAGGAATATATTTATTTTAAACACTATATCTGATAATGTCATATAGTCATGTATCGCTGAATTTTGCAAACAGTACATACACAAGGCTAATGCCATCATTGTGTACACGTACACTATATATTAAACGTTCATATATTGATTTAATCTGTTCTAATTATCAATTCAAATAGCGTTTTTCCTTTCGTTTAAGACTCAATAAACTAATTATATTAATACATATAATAACTTCATCGGTGCTTTTCATAATATATTATGCTGACAGACAATGTTCACCATCTGCTTAATAATACTGTGCTCGTAGTCTCGGAGGAAAATCCGGGTTAAATGCGTAACTGTAATAATAAAGTACAACGTAATGTAATATTGGAAAATTGGAATGTTTCGTACAGTAATGGAATTTTATAGCCCATATTAACACAATTGATTTGTAAAGCTAGAAGGTTTAGAAAAATTAGATGTTTGTTATTTGATGAATTCATTGATGCTGATGTGATGATGTATAGATGTCCTGGAAGAGGAGAGGAGTGTATGAATGTAACAAGCACATACGACGAAAGAAGCTTGCATTTTCAGAATAAAAAATTAAATATATAAACACACAAGACTAACTAAACGTGTAAAAGTGCTTAATATCCATAATGTGCATCTTTGCATATACATACATATATAATATCTGTGCTTCATCCTACCTTTCGTTCTTCATAAGTGAACTTCCTAAAACAAATACAAATATTGCTACTATACTCTAACAAGTTTTCAATCACAAGAAAGTAAGACTAGATTTTGGTTATGTGAATGTTGTAGCAAACAAAAACAAGAGAAAAAAAAACATACTGGTAGTATTTACTTATTTACATAACGTCTATTTACATTGATGTACTTACAAAACGCTTTTTTTTATCTTATTACAGATATACACACTATATATATATATGTACGTACGTATACAATATTTTTTTTCTCGTCATGTAATCCTCTATGATATCTTTGTGATCGTTTTAAATTTCAATTTATATCTGGTACCAATTTCCTTTGAAGTTCTCTACCTTGTTTATAAATTGTAAACCCTTCAAAAAATAACTTTAATATTCTATTCTTCACAACAAGACTCATCTTCAATGACTCAAAAGTGTATTAAATGACATGAAAGAAGTCCAAAATGGAGAAAGCTTTGGCTGCGGGTACTTACTTACTGAATATACTATGCTATGAATACCATCACCAACCAACCAGCTATATATTTTTATTTCCCAGTTAGGTATACATAAGTAAATTGGGAGATCGATTTTTATTCTTCGTAGTCTTTGAAAAAGATCAAATTTCAAACAGGCGAATAGCCGTTATTCATCCCAACCAGCAACGAACACACTAAAAGCAATAATATTTTCACTCTTACCTTATGTCTGCCGAGACTGAACTGGAAAGTATATGGCGAAAACTTTAAAAACTTCCTTTTTATCTACCTATAATAACTCTCTTGTACTATGTGGCTGTGTATTGAATAGGATTCTACTAGCAATTCGTCGTAACCACATAAATATATTTGAATCTACTCAATTTATGTAGTCAGTTACGCTACGCGAGATAACTTTAAAAACTGTAACCTGATCTAATAGTAGTTTTGTGTTACACACTTACATTTTTACATATTTATTAGATTGTTACGTACATTTCTTTATCCTTTTCCTTTCGATCACATAATTCAAAACTAAAAGTTGAGTTTCGATGAGATTATTATTATTAATCGATTATATCAATTGCCTAAATTACAGTCTTAATGCAACATTTTTAACATCATGTGAATATGACACATTAACTTCATAGATCACAATATATTTGAAAATGTAATACACGTTCAATTAATAGTACAATGACGATCCTGTACAGTAGTAGATATATATATACATATATTTCTTAGAATTTTAGATAGATGAAATTTTTAGCATCAACGAAATCTCATTAAAATGTCCAAATAAGGTTTACAAACTCATTCTGTTATGTAACAAACAAAGAGATGTGCATGATCATTTGAAAGAAATGTCTACCGAAGTTGTGTGCATATAAAATAATGCACAATCGTATTAAAACCCTACACATAATTAATTATATTTCGTTTAATTAAACTACAGCCAAAACTTTGTTCAACAGCAATATTTACAAGTATATACAAATGTATCCACACTTTACCTTTCAGAGACGAAAATCATCCTAATTATTCACTTTTACATCGCAGTAAACGTAAAAATATAGAAAAGTCACGGACACTTTACTATTTGATTTGAAGTTTTCATGTGATCATTTTACATTTTAGCTGAATTGCTTACAGAAAATGCAATCTAGTTTTAGTCCCCTTTTGCACTCAGAGTCAAAAAGTTGTATTTGTATTGATTCTCCAATAATATATGAAAAGGAATTTGACGTTTTATCCTAATAAAATTAATCTGGCTAATACCAGATCTAGATTAGTCCAGCTTTCCATATACTTATATACATATGTATTCCTATCTCCAACCAGAGCCAGAGCATGCATGCGGAAAGAACCCTTTAAATCCAGAGTATGCATGGGGTTTTGTATCCCGAGTCGACTTAGCCAGTGACAAGGTTTTCTTGTCATCCCAACTGGAGTCCCAACTGGTGTATTCATAAAATAATATATGTATTACCTTTTCGAATAGATTACAATACAACCATATTTTTTGTTATTTAATGTTTATCATCGAACGTTTCAGGCTCGGATAGAACATTAACAAAGTCATCGTCGTCATCATCATCATCGCCCAGCTTTACACTACCACCACCATCACTCCCTTCCCCTACCACAGCTCCAACAATACTATCATATTTCACAGAGTCTGAAATTGTGGCTGGTGCTTTATATCCCCCAACTATGGTGCTTGAGTCATCCTCATCAGATTCCATCTTGACTGAGTCAATCTTGACCTTTGTCCTTTTTGAATCCCGAGAAGATCCCTTGGTAGTTTCCCCCCGTTGATGGCTTCGACTCCGCTTCTTCTCCGCTTTCACCGAAGTCTTTTTAGAAACCTCTAAATCAATCACGTTGGCATCACTCATATTGTCAAAGCTAGATCTCTTTTGAAGCGGTTTCTTCTCCTCAAGCTCACTTTTCACAATGGCTCCCGCTCCAACAAGAGATTTAGGGGAAGATGATGTAATGGAGTCCAGAAACTGTTGTTGATCCTTGATAGCACTATTAGGTTTCCCCACTACTCCTGGAGACATCCCCTTCCCTCCTTCCACATTATTATTATTCAAGCAGAGACTAAGAGAAAAATTGTTTTCTCCATTTACTCCAGGCGAGATTTTCAAATCCTCTGGGTCATTTTTGAAATACTGATCATCATCCACCATTACGGCGGAATTGTTTTCATCATCGGAACCCGAGGCAGAGGAGGACGAGGAGGAGGAGGAGGAGGATGAAGACAAACGTGTCTTGGTCACCATCATGTCATCAACGGTTAAAACAGAAGGCTCGTCCTGGTCCGACGAAGACTGATTGCCTTTATTACTATCGGAACTGGTTTTACGTGAGGAGGAGGACGTTTTCTTGGTTGACTTGTTATGACTTTTGCTGACAGGATTCTTATTTAGATTAAGATTGATCATGGAGCCGGAACCATCAGAAATAATGTTACTGCTTTTACTTTCCGTGCTCATGCTGTCCATTTTATTGCCGTCACTTTTGGGCGAGTGATGGTTACTAATGATGGGTGGTGGTGGTAGATGTTGCGGCTTGTTTGCATTGCTTTGGCTGTGGGCGCTATTGTTGGCGGGATTATTAGGACTGTTATTCCCACTGCTCCCAGAGCTACTCCTTCGGTTTCGTATGGATTCGGATGAAGGACTGGTGAGGTTATTACCATTATTTTTCGACGCCGTTGTAACTGTCGCTGAAGGAGATTCTTTGGATGCGGTGACATTCGTGTTGCTACTACCAAAAGGTCTTATTTTATGATAAATCTTTTGCAGATTACCCAGCACATATCTTGTGGACAGTCCGGTCACATTTGAAGAGATTTTTCCTGAAGGTGCATGAACACCAGGAGGGAAATGATACCCAGCACCAGCCTTTCCGTGCAAAAGGTTTAGGGGAGGGATGGGTACTGTAGTTCCCGAAATCGTTCCAGGCCCACCAGAGGCATGAAGATTGCCGGGGGAATAGCGAGAATCTAGGGAAGGATGCGGATGATGATGGTCGTACCGTGGGACTTGTGGAGAGGATTGAGATGAGCCAAAGAGATTTACGTCCGCCGGGTCACGGAAAGCTGACAGGGCTGTATAAATGGGCCGAGGTGGTGTTGCGGCACGACCGCTGCTCGTACTATTACTACTACTTCCCCCCGTACTAGCTGCTGTGCTACCACTTGTGCTACTGCTTTCCCAGATGCGACCCGACACTCGTAAATCAACGCAAAGACCTGAGTCACTACTGCTGGAGGAATTGTTTCCAGCATTGCCACCACCACCACCACCACCGCCGTTGGAGTTGCTATTGTTATTGTTACTACTGCTATTCCCTGTCCCATAACCTGATTTTGCTACTGCAGAGGACAGCTTTGTCACCGAGCTATTTAACAACAACCCTTCTTTTCTCGATTGGTTTTCACCGCCACCAACAACACTGTTAGTACCGCCGGCAGCTGCATTCGGCTTTTCTCCATAACTCCCCGGATTACTTAAATTGTTATGAGATCCTCCAGAGGCATGAGTCGAATGGCTAAGCTGATGATGATGATGGTGATGTTGGTGATAGTGTCTTGAAGACCCTCCACCGCCCCCACCACTGCTCCCTCCGCTACTGCTCCCACTGTTCGAGGAAGGGGAAGGAGATGTGAGACGAGATATGGAGAAACTTGATGACTTATTTGTACTATTTCCACCACCTTTACTGCCACTGTTCTGATGAGCGGGGGGAGATTTATTTGGGATTTTATGACCGAGTCCGTTCAAGTAATGCGGTGACGGTGCCTGATTGTTTATTTTTCCAGAATGCAATTGACTCCCATCGAACTTGCCACTGTTTAAAAGCAATGATGCTGTTGAGGCTGCTGCAGCCGCCGCCGCCGCAGAAAAATATGCGTCTTTCAACGGCGGAGAGTTTGCCAGTAAATCCTTTTCCTTACTTAATGATTCTCCACATCGACCTCCGCCACCGTGCTTGGACAGATGTGGTGAGAGATGACTGACCCCTTCTAGACTCGGCGTTACAAAGGGATTAATTGAGGAGAGGGAATGTGGACTGCTTCCTGCACTTCCACTCATTCTCCCATTGCTTGGCGTATTTGCAGACGTTATGCTTCCACTTAGAAGGTTCAGATTGTCCGTGCGAAAAAGTTCAGAAGGTGACTGCGCTCCTCCGAGAAAAGGTCCTGGAGGTCCAGCTCCTCCACTAGAACCTCCACCACTTCCTCCAGTAGCTGAATTAGAGCCAAGAGGTTGATTAGGTGCAAGACCTGGTGGGAAAGGAACGCCCATATTCATACTCATGGCGGCGGCTGCAGCCGCTGCCGAGTTCATATACGGATTTGGCAAAAATGGTGGAAAAAACCAGAAGGGATGAGGTCCAAATGGATGGAAAGCTGCTGCTGCAGCCGCCGCCGCTGCAGCAGCTGCGGCAGGTGAGGAAGCCGAGGATGAGCCTGCCGCTGGTGCAGAGCTACTCGAAAGTGGGGAAGTAGTGGCGGCGGATGCCATTGAAGTGGATGGAGGTCTTCCGGCAGGACTTTGCCTCTCTGAATCTTTATCCTGTAAACACAAATGGATCATTAAAATTAATTAGCCGCCATTAAGAGAACCGTCCACGAGCATGGAAGCATTGCATTAGCAGAGTTGAGTATGTCATTAGCTTGAGGTCAGAGTCTGATCTGGCGAGGGCATGCGAGCAGCAACCATCGTAAATAGGAAGGGAGAAACACAAAAGGATGGGAAAATAGTAAATTCTTGGGAGGGATGCATGTTTACTTGCGCGAATTCAAGAAAGAGGCGAGCAAGATATATATTAGAGAGAGGTACATCCATAATAATACTATGTGTGCTTTCCATAAAATGTTCTTTTATTCTATATAAAAAAGATGGAAAACGGGGGAGCAAGTCTTTATAACTAGTTTTTTCTTGCGTAGGTATAGACGTACTCAGTCAGTTCAAAAGTGATAAGAGAAGGGAGAAAGAAGAATGAAAGGAAAATAAATGTTGTAGAAGGTCTTTCACAGATAAGTGAGCTGTAAAACTGACTGACTGAGTTTTTTTTTCTTGGGTACATATCTGCACACCACGCATACAGGGGGAAAGAAAGAAGGGCAGCTTTATTTTTACACTATGATTTTCCCCGTTCGTTTTATATAAAAGGTTGCAGGAACCACCACCATCAGATCATCTACTTCTTTGGAAAGCATGTACGTATGCATTAATACCGTGAATATAACCATTTTAGCTTGACATTACTTTACTCATTCACTACAACTGAATCGCTACAGAGTACACTCCTGTACTGTGCATGATATCAAGGAAAATCCGACATCAGCAGTGCCATCATCATATCATCTGAAGGAATCATTCGTTTAGCTGCTTGACGATACGATGTAGAACCTTTTTTTCTATACACTCCTTTTATTTGGCACACATTACTTACTCCGATATATCCCCAGTTTGTATAATGCTCTCCCCAAGTGATGGAGAGTAAAATGGGTCTTTTAGGTTGATTCTTATGGTTTGCTGTATGTGTAATGTCGGTATGTGCCATCATCATGCTTAACTCCCACTCAATCTCCTTTCCCCTCGCCTTTCCTGTACTCATTTTTTTCCCTCCTTCATCCCGTCCTTGCCTTTAAGTATCTTTACTCACTTACTTTATGGTAACAAAATGTGGTACTCACAGTTTTTTTCCCGTTGGATGAATACAATGATGAGTTGTGTAAGTACATTTTCACTTTTCCCCCTTTTCCTATACTTTTCTCCTATGTCCGGGACTGCTAGTGTCGTGGGGATATTATTAGCAGTACTTTTATCCATTTCCGTTTGCTCTTATCTCGTTTTGCCTATTACTGCTTCTGACAATGACGTGAAACCATTTCAAGTGTCAGATTTACTTCAAAATTTTACTGAAATGTCTTTTACTGATCTAATTTTACTTGTCATTTCAAAGGTCAAATTTTTTAATTTCCTTATGTGAACCGAAAATGATATAAAATGTATTTTTTTTCGTTTAATGTACACCATGGGGGAAAAGTGGTTTTAAGAAAATTACACTAAATCGATTTGACTGGCACCAACGCAGTATTATATGGAAAGCAATAACATTAAAGTACTATTCTTTCCAGCAACTCTCAACATTCGCCATTGCATTATGCAAGGATACTCTCTATAAATCTCTACAGATTGGTATATTCACTTTAAACGGATATGCAGCCAGGAGACAGGTCAAATACATTGAATACCTATACCAAAAACCCACTGCAATTGATAATACACCACCAATGCCACCATGCACGCTGCTTTGCTTATCGTTAGTGAAAAGGGAAAAAAGAAAGAAATTTAATCATGTGATGGAATCCAGTCAAAACGTCATTCAATAGTTTCGAAAGTGTCATGTTTGCATACACACCCGAAAGGGGAACGATGAGCGGAGTCATCTTTCTTTAAAGAAAGGAAAACCTCTAAACCCCAGAAAAAAAGGAACCTTCTTGGTGGTTGCTTTACACAACCATAAAATTTTTTACCACACTTTTATTTGTGTACCCAATACAACTGAAATGCATGTGTATGGAATGGAGAGAAAGGACGTTCATCTTGAATAGAAGGCAATGTAGTCAGACATGCGAACAAAATTTCCCTTGACAGTTCTCCCAGAATAAATTGTCAGAGATCATCCAACCTAAGATGATATTATTACAGACCATTTCCTATTCACATAACATCAGCAACCAAGTAAGCAAAAGCAATAGGTTGAGTTGAGAGGAAAAAAAGTAAAGGTAACTTTTCCCCGTTTTTTTTTCATCCCGTTCTTCTCCTTCCTCTTAAAGGTTCGTAAGTTCATTGGTAAAACGAAGCAGAAATATTCATCTGCAAAGGAATCGCATACTTTTTTGAGCACTTTGTAATACCATCACATCACCAAGTAGTCTAGTACTTACTACATTACTAATATTATTGTGCTCACAGTGGTGATAGTATAAGTAACTAAATGGGGGAACGACAGATAGAAAGATCACTAGAAAACATACGAAGATCCAAAAAACCAATATGCACGTTGTAATAACATACCTTATAGCGATGAGGAAATAAGGAGAAAAAGAAAGGCAAAAAAAAAGTTTCTCTGGACAGATTTTCTGCCTCAGAGTACCTTTTTCTGAGTTGTTTAACTTCATTTTTCTTTCAGCCAAGCTGAACTGACTGACTAAGTTTGAGTGAGCAAGTACACGAGCGCACGATACCACGACACCATAGACATGCCCCCACATAGATATTTCTATAAGCCATATACGAACAGCTACAATAGTAAGTTTCACTGGGAGATCATCATCATCCGAATAGAACACACCAGCATGGTCCCGACTGTTATATAATATTATTTTTCTAAGCGGTATGTGGTTACGGTTGCAAAAAAGTAGGTAACTTTTACAGTACGGACACACACACACACACACACGATGGATGCGTACATTTCACATTTATACTTGCTGGGCTGTTGCTTGAACAGATAGTAAAAGCTGGGGAAAGTTTGAGAAGAAAAAACCAAGAGATAATATACTAGTTATAAGCTACGGGGTGATAGTTTTTTTTCGTCTTCAAAGCTTTATAACTCAGCGAGCAGCATCCATATAAGAGCTTCTTAATGTTTGAGCAAGGATAATAAGGCTTGAAATCGAATCGACTCATCGGGTCCAGCAAAAAAAGTGGAGTATAAAGAGTGTGGACGAGTAATACGTAAAAAAAGGAATCAGACTTTCTCTTCCACGCAACTTAACGCAAGGAATGAGATTTCTTTTCCTTTCGTGCTTCCTTCATTCCGTCGTTTCACTTTTACCAAGATATATATAATTCCTCTCGTGTTATATCTATAAAACACTAACGAACCAAGGCTGGAACCGGAATAAACTAACTAACAATGTACATATACCGAAGGTTTTTAGTGAGTGATTGTGAGTGAACTACATAGAGAAAAGGAGAAAAAAATACGTGCATTTTCGTTAGAAGGATTCCTAACCTAAGAGAAACAATCTACTCTACCGCATGATTACCATTACGAGTATATGGCTATGGGTAATTTTCTGTTAAAGAGGAGACATTTTAGTGATAAGAGTAGTGGTGGAACTCCTATGGAAGCACATACAACAGAACGCTGTTCATGAAATAATATCTCGAAGCGGATAAAACTTGTCCAGTTTTTTACGTGTAAAAAGTCCGTGGCTTTTATAGCGCGCCTCTGTTGTTAATCGACATTCTTTCCTTTAATTCCCTTATTTTCCCGGGTAGACTAGAATCCCGGAATGAATGTAAAGTAAGGTTAGTACGTGTTTGGTATATAGGATTATAGACACTCCTCTATATTTCCTTAAATAACAGAAACCTAATTTCCTCCAGGAACAATCTTGTATGTATGTATAAGTAATAAAAAACGTGAAATGATGGCAAACTTTTTCTCCCCTCTTTTCCTCTTTTTTTCTTCTTCTTCTTCCACTCGTCGGATCCATAATCGCATGTGGTGTAATTGTAATGTGAGGTTTTTGCAAGATGAGCTAATTTTAATGATCCAAAAGAAGGAGGAAAAAGAATTGTGCAAACTGAACCTGCCAAAAGTAAGCCACCATTTTGACATGATGACTCCGTCTTATAACGTTTTACCAATAGTAAACGGTCGCATCCTAGAGGAAACGTGATGTCGTCGCTGGCTTGCCGTTCACGAGGTGCTTTTACTCTTGTACCATGCATCTTGTCGCGTCGTATGTGAATTGCATACGAGAAAGGTTTTTTTAAACATATAGCTACATATAAACATATATATTTCAGTTCCAGTTTCCTTTGGTTGCCTTTGTCAGCTTTTCACGCAAGCAACGCTGTTTTTTTACTCAGGAATAAAATTAAAAGACTCGTAAAACCATTTAGTTAAGCTTGTGCCTGCCATCAATTCCCGATTTTATTCCATTGGCTAAAAAAAAGCTGGCATTCTTTTACTGGCCCAACTATAGGAGGAGCAACTTTAGGGATAATAGTGGTAACAGCACGGTTTATTTTTTTCTCCTCTTGGAGAGGTATGTCAGGCAGGCAATAAACCAAAGGTATCAAGTGTCCTTTATGACCCATGGTTATGATTAAATATGTATATACATTGTTCATATATCATTTCATTTCCATCCTCGTAAACCACACCATAGCATATTCCAACGCATTTCCAACAGTAACAATACCCATTTTTTGCAGGGAAAAAACCTCGAGAGCCTTCTACGAATTGTATTTTGCACATGGTAGTAGTAATGGTGAGTTTATGTACAATACAGTCTACTATACTCGGTGAAATAAGCCATCCATCATTTCCCAACCAAAAGTTTATGAAAAGTGGTGGGTAATAAAGGGAGAAATTTGTGATATTATATTTTTCACAAGACAGATATTTTTCGTCCATTCCACTTTTTGCTGCTGGCGAAAATGTGAAGTCACTACGTTTGAACTGACATCGGCCGCCACCATCATTACCATTTGTGTGCCATTCAATTCGCACCACACTGTTGTACGCAATTACTTTGGGAGATGAAAAACCGGGACAGAAATGAGGGGAAAAGGTGGGATCAATGGATGCACGGTGACAGGTTATTTTGAGCCTTGGACTTTTTTCTGGATAAACTGCTGCATTATAAAAAACAGGAGGAGATATGTATCATTAAGTAAATCCATAAACGCACAGGAGGGATGGGAAACGTACGAACGAATGAATAAAATAGTGTGTGATGGATGTCCATCGTACATATAATAACAAAATAACAATATACAAAAGGTGCATATAACTAGCAGTCTATTCAATGTTCATCCGCCCTCTTCCGCTCCTCGTGCTTTGTACAACGCGTAAGTGAGAGGACGGAGAAAAAACTCGTAAAAACGACTTCACAAATGAACATAAAGCTACATATTACATGACACACGATATATGTAGGTATAGGTATCACATCATTATCTCCCTGTCGATTTTTTTGTTAAGTGCCTCCATCAACTAATTCGCTTTTTCTGGAGAGAAACCCTAGCCCAGCTGGAAGTATCTCGGGGTGCACCCAAGTTTTGCGAAACATGTAGGAGAAATATAAAATGTAATTTACTCCAGTCTCATATACAGCCTCAAATCATATCTTTAATAGCTGGAAATGAGAAGTTTATAGCAAACCGTGTTTTTTTACGCGTATACTCCTTCTCACACAGGTTATCTTCCCCTAAAAATGATGATCAAAGGGATGAGTAACACAACAGCACCATACGTGCAAGCTCACACTCGAATGAGCTACCAATCGTGGGTGTATTAAACTTCTACCTTGGCAATTATTATCAAGTTCCTTTCCCTCATGAGGGGACAATAGAACACCACTGGTAAGCTCATTCATTCAAAACCCGGTGTACATCCTGGTTGACAAGCTAAAATACAGACATGTGCATGTGCGGAAACTCTCTTGTATATTTAATTCAGAGGAGAATGATGATGACGATGTCATAATAATATTTGGAGAGCTCATTCATTCAAAAACCGGTGTACATCCTGGTTGACAAGCTAAAATACAGACATGTGCATGTGCGGAAACTCTCTTGTATATTTAATTCAGAGGAGAATGATGATGACGATGTCATAATAATATTTGGAGTTGCAGTTGTACACACTTGCTGCTACTTGTGAGGTATACATGATACTTATATACTCTCGTGTATACTTTATATAAATAGGCAGTGTGAAGTTTTGTAGCCGTCTAGGTATATATATGCTTCGTACCCGTCATTTCCAAACCCGATCTAGATTCATCTATCCTTTTCAGGTCGGGCTTGAAACGAAAATGGAAGATGGGCATATTAAGGGCAACTAAAAGTTAAAGGGAAAGCCAAGTTAAGGCAATGTCAGGCTACAATAGCCCATTTCACACGCAATAATCTCATAACGACCCCCTTCACCATTCCCGTGCCATCATCATCATCATCAGCATCACGGAAAAGCATTGAGCTAACATAATGGCTGTAATAGTGATATGTAATATGTACATGTTGATGGTGAGAGTGAGGCTGTCTGTGCATGTGACTTTATTCCTTGTTGTGTTCGTTTACTTGGTTTCTACTATAAAATGAAAGTAGCTTTAGATTTTCTGGTGACGCCGTTGTCTACAATGCTCCCTAACTAGTGTGAATCGGTAATACATGCTGCTGCTGGTGTGTGGTGTATCTATGATTGAATGAGGATATAGGATACGGACGGTGTGATGTTGATAACGGAGATGATAACAATTTTTGCTATTCCTTTCAGAATGGTTTCTTTTGTCGGCTACATGGCATTTATAACCATGTAAGGAATGCACACTTGCCAAGTCAAACTGTTACGTATTTTCTTTCTGTCTTTTAAACATGCGCAAAACAACAATTTTCTTTCCACAATGCAATGATAACCTTAAAGATGTTGTAAATCCCAGAACAAAAGCTATGGCTTATGCTGTCGCTGTCGCATTCACAAAGCATGCGTAAATGATGGAAGTTACCCTACGACTAAGGAAAATCACACGCCTAAATAAATAGCCGAAATATATGTATATGCAGATGATAAGCCAGGGTATATAAACAAACAAATTGGAAGTAATGGAAGAGAAATGTAAAATACGATATGTGCAATGAGACATATCACTTAACAGTGTCGACCTAATAATGAGAGGAACAATAACACCGGCACACAAAGAAAAAAACGCTTGTATGTATTTCACGATTCAATGCTACAGTTATGATGGGAAATATAATTTGGCAACCTCTTACGTGAAAGCTCTACTTCAATCAAATTCCGAGAAAGTGTATTCCAAGTGTGTCTGAATGTTTCCAGTGAAATATATCTTGTAAGTACGATTTATTTATTTGCTTAAAAACTATTAAAATTCGTTGACGATCTTTGGTAGTTTTTCACGTATATAATTTTATTGAAATAGGATCGCGCAAAAGTTTCATTCTGGCGTAATAAAAAGGCTTAGTGAAACAGCCCTAAGCGTGTCTGATTGATCAATGATATAATCATCACAGTCTCGTGGCGAAGGGAAACGAAGTGCCATTTCTCGGAAACTATCACTTTCACGGATACTTGTCGACAGCTACGCAGTAAAACAGCATAAACGTTGTTATATTATAGAAATCTATGCTAACACATTTATACTCGCGGAAAAGCCACGGAAGTGAGGATAACCGTCTTATACCAAACTTTATGCCCTCAGAATTCCTTCAGCTTCATCTTCGTCATTGACGCGAAGAGTAGAAAATAACCATCCTCACCAGTAATAATATTGGCTACACTTAAGGTTTGTTATTATACTCATCATCATTCTCTCACACTTCTTCGCACGTAATACACGAACCGGCCAGCTCTGCGGCACAGATATACATAAGTATTCCCAGAGTGCCTGGTATGCATATGGTACTAGGCGTAACGTTGGAATGATGGTTGATGGTGATGCTCCATAATTCAGTTGCTAGCTCTCACATACTCTCGCCATCTCTCCTTTCTCAGCTCCCAAAGGAGCTTTCTGACTCCTGCTCCCGGCTTGTGATAATAGGCAATCAAGTAAACGAGGTCAGGCAGCGGCGTGACCGCTGTTGCTGCTACTTTCTGCCGTGCTTTTACTTACATTCTTAGATACTTCCTGTACACCCTATTCATACCAGATCTGGTAACCGCATATGTACGTTTTGCTTGCCAGTAGCAGCACCATAGCTTTACGTGAAAAAAATGAAACAACACTTTAGACGGCTAAGCATATACTTGCATCAAAATATGATGCTACTGAAACGCTCTATCTATGCTTTTCTCCCCACAACATTCCCGATATTGCATTCTGCTGACGGCCTTTCATTTGGGGGAGGGGGTGAGCGGCAACAAAGGCAATACTTTTAGAAGTAATAATATCACACCACAATACCACCACCAATCCTAACTTTTATAGGCTGCTCATATTTTTCACCAAGAAAGAGGCAAAAAATTAATAATGCTTGATACTCACGGAAGAAACTTACTACCATGCATTTTTATTACATTGATTTTCAAGTTATTACCCAAGTTTGGATGTAAGTGAAACCCCCGTCATTATTGTGATGTCAAACTTTATGCATGCACCCACCATTGATGTAAGATACGTACATTCATTAGGATATGCATATTCCCAGTACCGTTCACCCCACCTTTGTCTGCTTTTAATTTACCATCACCATCATTTTTTGTAACACTTTACAACCAATTTTCCTGAGCGTTACACATAATATGACACATTTAAATCGCTCATTTCATTTTCTTTGCGTTTTCTCCGAAAAACTACCCGTCAGAAAATGACCAGGCACGTCTGAGTCACGTATAGAGCACATTTAGCACCATGATAAATACTTCATGAAACTTTTCTCTCAACAAGGAACAGCGGAAAGAGGAAAATGTAATCAAATACACATTGTAATGGAGTTTTTTTTGTTGACTGACGACTGATATGGGGATACGTTGGAAAACAGAAAGCATATAATATGTGATGCGGGTGGTACTTCCACTTTCGGCTGGAATTGTGTGTGGTGCAATGGCAGCAATGTTATATGGTACGAAAAGTGAAAATCCCTCACAGAATCATCATAATATTAATGTCATGCATGCATGTCACTGCCAGGTGGGAGGCTACCTATAGTAAAATGGAATGACTGACTTGCCAGCTCGTATACGTTTCATGCACCTTATCCCGCTCCGTTTCTTATTATCCCCTAAAGAGACACTTTATTATCCTCGTATAACTCCAAATGGTGAGGACAAATGGAAGTTAACTTGTGAGAGTGAAAGTTAACAGTTGAAGCTCTACTTGAGACGCCTGCCTTGCACATAATTTTTTTGGTAGAAACGATGGTATCTTTTATGTTGGGTACGACCGTCCGCTTACAGCACGAAGGTGTACATATGTATCCTCGCATGTAACCAGATCAATGTATAATGCACGTTAATGGTGTTCCGTCATTAACTCAACTGAGGTAACATGACAAACGACAACTTGGATAACCGAACTGACCTCTATTTCCATTGTGTCTGGCAGTGTTTTTTAGTAGTTCTGTGAGTTGAGCTCTACGTTGCTGACCGAGTACCAATGTTACTCTGAAGTTAATACTTTTTTGTTCCTGCCTCAGTCCTTTCTTTTTCCGTGACACTCAGTCACCCGTAGTCACTTGTTTATTATTGTCCATTACCCTCGATTCCATATTATCCTGCTCATTCATCCTCACTTTGTTCTCAAACTGGAACAGGAATGGACAATGGGCAGGGGACATGATATGGATTAAATTCTGGATTGCAATACGGATTTTTCCGTTTCATATAATATGATTCTTGCATTTTAACTTCTGAGTGGGACCCAATGTACCGTGTACGCTATGCATGTCTGTCAAACCAGGTTATAAATGGTGTATGTCATTTATAACCGGGTGGATCAACGGAGCTTTCGCACTTTAGAATTATTACATGTAAACTGCACGCTATAAAATGACAAACGAATGACAATCATAATGGTGGAATGGCTTCGTTATATTACCCACGCATGTGTATGTATTTGTATACATCGCAACTGATACTAGCAATCCAAGTTTTCATGTTACTCCGAGGGTCTCACCCGCTCCCCTGCCTGCGTTCCTGTTTGCCAGCAGGAAGTGATGCACGAAAGTCCAAGGGAGACATAGCATGTGACCAGATATTAAGTTTGGCCGCATTTTATATTAGAGCCTTGCAAACACGGTCCGAGAGAGCATGAGTAAGCAAGAGGGAATAATACATGCATCGCTCCCATCAAAAGCATTTCTGCACTTCCCGTTATCCTAATTAACCATGAACCCTCCTTAACTTGGTTCGATAGAGGCTCAGCCACTGGTTGGTACATACTGGGAAATAAGGATAATGAGTCCAGGAGGGAGGCGGAGTGGTAAAATGATGAAAAACTAAATGAGGATTAAAAAGTAAAGTGAACAAAACTTCCTCCCTTAATTTAATGCATGTTCACAACATGCAAACGTTCATCGTCCTCGTACTCGTCTCACGTACGTCTCGCATTTCGCGTTGTCCGAAAATGAGCGTGAATTATTAACTTTTCACATTTTAATAAAGAAACAAAAAGACTTAACTTGTTTATTTATAACTTAAACAGGATTTCGATATCGGGAAGCACTATATATAAGCAAGCGTAATATAACGTGCCCAATCAACTCCTTCCAGGCTTATTCCACGTACATCACACAGTAAATGACACTTTCGTGTTTGGAAGCAAAGTAAGTAGTTATGAAAGTTGAAAAAGTATCAAACTCTGCATGTGATTATATTTCCAACTATATTTATATGCACTACTTGTACTGGTACTGCTGGTGGAAGTAGAAAAGTCAAAACGGAATAATCGCAATAATGAGGACAAAGACAAACGATGATTACCAACCAGACGTTTGTTGTAACAGAACAAGTTTGTCACATTGTAATAGTTCACTCTTACACGACTTTGCAGACTTTTTGGAAAGGAACAGTCGCAGTTGACGAGTGAATATAATAATGGTAATGGTGTCGATGACGATTATGATGAGTAATGATGGGAGCCCATTTTCCCTTTTCATCATTATTGCTCGCTCATGTTCCTTACGTATGCATATATATCCATAGACTGATTCAATCGCATAGATGATGTTTCCTTCTTCCCTACATATCCATCCGTATACAAAATACTAGTGGGCAATATGCAATATAGTAGGTACAAGACAAGGCGTGACACTAGCCACTAGCCTTACATTAGTATGAATATTATAAAATAGAAGCAGTAGATATACATGCACACGCAGCTAGTGACAAAACTTATTACTTTGCACCATCATTACCATCCAATCCTGGAAGAACTGCCTGTATTTTGAGATAATTGAGCTAGCTCGCTCATGTTCCTTACGTATGCATATATATCCATAGACTGATTCAATCGCATAGATGATGTTCCCTTCCCTACATATCCATCCTTATACAAAATACTAGTGGGCAATATGCAATAGGTACAAGACAAGGCGTGACACTAGCCACTAGCCTTACATTAGTATGAATATTATAAAATAGAAGTAGTAGATATACATGCACACGCAGCTAGTGACAAAACTTATTACTTTGCACCATCATTACCATCCAATCCTGGAAGAACTGCCTGTATTTTGAGATAATTGAGCTCATCTCTTGTGACAAAGGGAAAGAAATTACTACTGCTGCAACGGATAGCTTCCAGAGGCACACCATAATCTGCACTCCTTTCTTTACAGTATAAGTCGACGTGAATGTTATTTATCGGATTTGGCTTGACTTGATTTTATTTCAAATAACTTACGCTTGTGAACTTGCCCACGCCATTATTTGTTCAGGAGAACACAAAATGATTTTATGATGATGGCGAGAGGGAGACGGCAAGGATAATCCTTATACAGCAAAGGGAATGAGAATGTTTGGCCACTTTCGACTTTTAAGTCAATTTCGTCACTTTTACTACTCTCTCGGAGCTGCTGCAATGGTGATGCCACATGCCACAGCTTCAACTTCATTTCATCCATACAATGATATATCAGTTAGGCCAAGCGTCAAACGTGACGGCGTGTCGATTTCTCCCAAAGATAATAATAACTTTTCCCCTATTTGCCCTCAGACCGTAAAAGGGAAAACTATATAACTGGTTGAGTGCAATGTATAAAGTTTCGTGCGTGTGTATGCACTACCTACACATATCATGGACGTGCGTTGTATGCATTTACCGGGGGTGTGTGAGATGGGAGAGATGACGTGACTTGCAGAGAGTGAGTTGCTAATCCACAATTGTATCAGGACGGGAAGAGGTAATCCGGAAAAGGATGTTACTGAAGATAATACTTGCGAAAGATGGACTGGTATGCCTCTCGCGCCCCTAACTACTCATTATTACACAGAGTTTTGGGTGATTGCCTTTTCGATGTGATACCATATCCCATCAACTACTGCAAGTGCTTTGCTGCAGGGTAATATTGATCGTGGAATATGTGCAGCAATGACAGCCACTGTTTGGCATTCGATTATATGCAGTAATTAATATTTTATTAGACTAAATTTCAATCGATATACAAGCATATTATGGTTATAGTCTTATTTACCTTGTGCTGCTCCTACCCA
>JAANSN010002870.1:0-21452 GCA_036850665.1 Dicranocentrus wangi
AGAATCTATTTAAAAAATGTCGAAAACTGAACAAATCGTCGTGTTGTGTAGCCACAATTTATATAAAATCAATATAATATAAAAATATATGTTGTTATGGTTATATCATTTGCTTTGCAAAAACTCTCAACTTAAAAAAAACTGCCTTGCACGCAAAAATAAAAATCTTATTTTATATTTACAACAACAAAAAAAAAACTTTAGACAAAAAAATCTAGAAAAAAAATATATATATTTTTCTTTAAAAAAAGACACATTGAACTTTTTTTATATTCTCTTTTGTCACACACAACCTTCAATACAATCTTTCGTGCCAATCTCAAAATAAGAAAACTCTTTAAAAAAAACTTTAATAATAATAATAATAATAATAATAATCCATCACGCGACCATTTCTTTATCACTTTATAATTTTCTACTATTCTCGGATGCACAAAAAATGTATTTTAAAAAATCAATAATTATTTCAATAATTTTTCTTTTCAAATCGCTTTTCCGCTTTCAGCTAAAAAATTATTACCAAATAAAAAACGTACAAAACACCTTGGAGACCTCCTCATTCATTCGCTGGCAAGGTCAAATGATATAATATAAGAAAAAGGGGAAAAAGGCGCATTTCCTTTTTTTTTACTTGATAAGTTTATTTATGGCAGCATAAAAATCTCACATGATATCAAAAAAAAGAGAAGAAGAGGGGAAAAAATGAGTGAAAGTGATGAAAAAGATTGGATGGGTTTCCTCCTCCGCTTGGTTTATTAAAATCAGGGTGTTTTTTAACACGTCAAACAAGCAAAAATAATATTATGCACAAAAAAAAGAGAAGAGGTCGGTCTTGTGTTGAGTTTTTTGTCGACAGCTTTCTTTTTTTGAAAGGCAGACAAGAGCTCACCTTTCATCCAGCTTTCTTTTTTACCGCTTTCCATATAATATTTTAAGTATATTATTATGCTGCTAGAGAAGGGTAAAAACGAACCCAGTTGAAAAGGAATGGGATCCACGGCGACAGGAAAGGAGCTAAATAGTAAAAAAAAATTTGTGAAAGCGGATATTATATGGGTTCGGAACGTTGCGGATATATACTTTTTTTCTTCGCTCCGAAAAGCATAAAGTGTGGAGTATTAAAAAAAGTGAAAATAGAGTTATGAAAGGAGGAGAGGAGAAAAGAGAAAGCTCTCGAGATGATGGTGATGGTAATGCTGATGATATTTCTCTCATCTCACATCTCTCTCACATCAGCCAAGTCAACCTAAGAGCATTTTTTTTCTCTCTCTCTCTCGCTGTTGATGACAATCAGAGGCTGTATTGCTGGTCTGGCTCCTCTATCCTGGCTCGTCAGAGTCAAGTGGGCACAAAGGAGAGAGAAGAAGAAAAAAAGCAATGAGCAGCAGCCACTTTTTTTTATCCATTCACCTTCAGAGGGAGAGAATGGGAGAGAAAACTAGACGTCAGTTTTGGGTTCTTCTTCTTCTTTCCATTTTTTGGGGGTGTGAGGTGGTGAGCACATGAAAAAGTGGTGGCAAAAGTGAGGAGGGATTCAAGACATTCACTTGTCCCCCATTCCCATCATCATCGTCGTCGTCGTCGTCCTCAGAACCAGAACAAGAGAGGGTTTTCCTCTCCCTTTTTTCCTCTGTTAACAATCCCGTGTGATGAAATGAAGGTTCATCAGCCACAACGACATGGTTCCATACATATTTATATGAGGCATGATAATATTCTGCTGGTTTTGGAGCAGCTCCAAAAAAAAGGTGAGAGAGAGGGAGAAAGGTCGTCCTTTACGTAATTCTAAGCGGAAAAGGAGATTGGACGGAGGGGAAGAAAATACAAATTGGGGAAATCATGCAGATATATATTGTGAAGGAAGGAGAGAGAGAGAGAAGGGTCATTAAATAGACAAATTTGATCCATAAGCTTCCACTCTTGATTTAGTCTTCAAAAGAGGAAAAAGAGAAGAGAAGAAAAAAGAGAAGAAGAAAAAATGCTTTCTTCATCTTTTGTGGAGTTTTTCCTTCTTTTTTGTCGTCGTCATTTTTTCCTTTTCACTACCCTCCATGCTCTGACACGAACATGTAGCTCTGTAATACCACTCGAGAAGACTGGGATCATCACTCCATGAAAATGGGGGGGAGGGTTCTGCAGGGAGTAGGTTATAATGGAACTGGAGATGAACGACCCAGAGTTCGAATGAGTAAAAAAAAACAAAAATGTGGACCTCTTTTGAAAGTTTTTTTTAACGTTCCTTATCATTACTCCTTCTCTCCCTCCTCATTTCACCACTTTTGATTTCCTCATCCTCCTCCTCCTCCTCCTCCTTTTTATTTTTATAAGCTTTAAAAGAATTTTATTTTTAAACATGTCAGCCCATTATTTCCTTTTTGGTGGCCTCTTCTCTTCCTCCTCCACTTTTTTGATTATGAATCCCTCGTTATGAATTTCATTGCGGCGGAAAATGAGCTCCCCACCGGAGTAGTAGTAGTAGCAGTAGTAGAGTAGGAGAGAGGAGGACAAAAAGGGAATTTGGATGAGATGATTTGAGAGGAATACGTTATAAAAGGAATATATATATATATATATAATAGCAGCATTATAATATAACGTATATTTCCTCTCTCTCTCTCTCTCTCTCTCTCTCTCTCTCTCCTTCTTATTCATGATGGTCATAGTATTCGTGTCCCACACCCAGCCCATTTGTCACAACCGCGACCCCCTCCCAAGAAGGAGGAGGAGAGGAGAAGAAAAAATCATTTTATCTGATAAAAATTTGTCGGAAATGGACGAGTTTGGTGGGGCGGCGGGGTATTATTATTATCATGGTTGCATAATAATGATGGTGAGTCAGCTGGTTAGGAAATCCGGGTGTGACTACTTTGTACATTCATATTCATCCATTCCTCTTCCTTTTTTTCCTGTAGCCTTCTTGCTTCCAATCCCGATCCTCTGATCCTTTTTTCCTCGGGACCAAGAAGAGTTGAGAGGGGATGTATAATATAGGATTCGTTATACTAGGTTTTCCTGGCAAATTATATGGTAATAAATGGCAATTTCGTATCTCTCTCTCTCTCTTTTGAAATAGGCGAATAATAGCCACTTGGAAGCTAGTAATAAAAGCGGCAAGTCATGTGAATATGAATGAAGGATGATAAGGTCACCACGCCACGCCACACTTTTTGCATATCACACCATCCTCAAACTTGTTTCCTCCCTGCATACCACCACCACTTTCCTACTTTCTAACAAAAATCTCCATTTTTTTCCACGGAGTTAAAGTGGTGGTAGTGGTGGCGGTGATGGTGAGGGGGAGGGGAAGACGTCGTTTCTTTCTCCTTTCTTGTCTTTGTCTTCAAGTTCGATTTTTTTTTGTCTTACAACTCGCTTTGTCTGAATATGAAAGTCAAAAGGGGGCGACGGGAATGGTTGAGAAAAGGCTGAGATTATATATAAATTTTTGCAAAAAAATAAGAAAAAAAACGATGGGAAGAACCTTGTCGGAAGTTTCGGACAGTGGAGTCATGAAAGTGGAACACACACACGACTGGAACAAGGCAACATCATATAGTTTCTGACGTGTGTTGTTCAACTCTGTCCAACCAGAGTACGCGGTCATCTAGGGAGAAAGTGGTGAAGCTGTTGAAAGTCCTTCATATATATATTGAACCATTGTGTGTGTGTGTTTGTGTGTGTTTTTTGTTTTCCTGGGATCCGTAACACACAGCTTTGAGCTAAAAAAAATCAAGTGTTCTGGTGTTCTGCAACTCACACTTCCCGTTCCGGAGGATGGAGGCTGGAGCTCAACTCAGCTCAGCAGCTCCTCCGCTCCGGTTCCTTTGTTTTCCTCGTCATTCGCCACTGGTCAGGGTGATGGCGCTTACGACAAGCTTCCTGTGTGTATGCTCCCAGAGAGAAAATGGTTCAAAGTTCATCTCGACTTCACTCCTCCATCACTCTCCCCATGTCCTGGTGTTCTCACACGCAGGCTTCACGTCCCGTCCTTTACTTTCGTAGTCTCAAGTCTCATATCCTTTTTTCCACTGGTGGAGGTATGGTGGTAGTGGACCCGTGTGGCCGGCCACCACCACCACCACCACCGTACACAATGGGTTGGCTAATGTATTTAGTACCCATTTTACCTAAACTCACTATATTTCTCAGCTCAATTTTCTTTACAGCTCGCTTTCCTTCCTGGCAGCCCATTACTCGCCCATTTCAGCGAGGCTCTTGGGAATGCTGGGTAAAAAGGAAAAGAGAAAATCTTTAAAAGAGAGGGAGAGGGAGAGAGAGAAAGTAGTGGCTACAAAGGGAGTCTCTCTTGTTCAACATCCGACCCATTTTTGTTCCTCCTTTCCCCTGCAACTGGTTTTGGTTAGTAGTGGATGGAACCAAGTAGTTGCCAAGGTTTCTTGTTCTCCACATATATATATATATATATGGAGGCTGAGCAGGCTGCTACCTTTTGCTGGGATTATTGTTACATAGTTGAGAGCAGCAGATTGCGTGTAGTCCAACCAAATATATATATCTATATCTCACCGAGTCGTCATCATCCTCCTCCTCTCCTCCTCCAAAAACATGCATTAAATATTTCATTTCAAGCTTTTACATATGTCCGCGCGCGGCGACTGGCTACCTCTCTTATTGCCTCCCGCTTTTCTTACGCATCATCATCCTGTTCCACTCCCCCTCCCTCCCTCCTTCTGCTTCTTCCCTTTCCGAAACTGGTGTTTCAACTGCCGACGGCGATGAAACTGGGGCGGAAGAGAGGGGAAACTAAACAAAAGGGGTTTCAACCTGTTTTCCAGTCGTCTCTTCGTGTAGTGGTGATGCTATTACAATGAGATCCAGAGCATTGGCTACCTCTCTCCTGTGTGCCAACATCGTCATCATCATCATCATCATCCCCAAGTCCTTGTTGCTTCTCTCCACTTATTTTATTAATGCATAAGGGCTGGTGGTGGTGTGAGGACGTGGACACTGTGCCACGACGGGAAAGGACTGACATGCTACCACCACTTGTTCTCATTTGTCCATCCGATATACGTATGTATATTCTTCTTTCCCCCGTTTTCCCTCCAGCCAGGAGGGAGCTAGCTTTGCCTACCGTTGTTGCGTTGTAGGAAAGTTTAAAAGGAATAATATGGGCTGGGAAAAATTCGAGGTATTTTCCCCAGACAAGACAAAAGGGGGGGGGGAAATAATAATATTCTTATTTGCCAAATGGCGGCTTGCTTTCTCAGAAAACAAGTAAGCTGTGTAAAAGAAGGGGAAAAAACGACAACGGTCGTCGTGTACTTGGTCTGAATACTATATTTCCCATTCTCGTGTTTTATCTCTGCCTCTGCCCTTTGTGTTCCGTCGTCCGTGATGTGTTCTTCATAATACTTCTTCTTCTTCTCCTCCTCCTCTCCTCTCCTCTGCTCTCTATCTCTCTTGAGGGACTAATATAGGACTAGCTAGCAAGCAGGTTTGGTTGCCGGATACCTTTTTTTCTCTGTTTACCCAATTCTCCTCGAGCTCAGCCAGACCCACCTCCTCTCCGAGAGAGAAAGTAAATATCACCGTCACATTTTCATTGTCGTTCCATCCGTCGTCCAAACACCAGGGTCCAAATTCGACCAAAATTCATCCAAATGCGGGGGGGGGAACGACAACAACGACGACTCCACTCTTTGTTTGCCTTGAACTAAACTACCTTCACTCAGCCAAAAAAAAACTACTACTACTCCAGTCGATGATGACACACTCTTCCTGGATGGACCTCTCTCTCCCATTTCCCGGAAGCTTGGCTCTCTTGGAAACTAGTGCAAAACGTGAGGATTGCTTTCCAGTCGAGAGGATTTTATTTACGAAGACAAAATATAACATGTGTGGGGGAAACAACAAGGGAGACAGAGGCATCGCGAGCGATGGTGGTGGTGTTTAAATGGGAAAATAAGAGCGTCAAGAGTTCGATGGACATGAAAGTATAAAAAAAAGTAGTAGAATAAAAAAATCCTTCTCCTCTCTCTCACTCACCAACCCCAACCTGACCATCAACTTCAGGAACAAGACAAAAAAACAAAACAAAGCATAATGGAATTTCATAAAGTCAATCTCTTTTTTTTAAACAAAAACTAAACTTTCTGCTACCCCTCCTATCTCACTCTCGTAATGCGATATGGAAAACAATAATATGGATATTAAGGTAGAACATACTACTATACATACATGGTCGTGCTCCAACGATATATTTTTTTCTCTCTCTCACTCTTTTACATTTTTCTCTCTGGAAAGGAAAGCCTGGAGAAGGAGAGAGAGAGAGAGGGAGAAAAAAAATAAATGTTTGGACAAGAAAGGTTTTTTTTCCTCTCTTGCTTTCCTTCTTGTGCCATGTCTTCCCACTTTCCAGACAACAAGACAGGGGAGTAGAGAGAAAGAGAGAGGAAAAACACTCGTCGTGAACCCTTTTATCCTGATAAAATGTTAATAATTCAAAGGTAACAACCTATTTTTATATATCCTGGGCTGGTTGGCCACGCAATGCTTCCCGGAGCCCCCGGTTTTTCTCCTTCCTCCTCTCCGCCGTATCATCATCATCATCATCATCCTGGAAAACAAAACAAGAAAGAAACAAGCTGGGCCCCGCGCGGACAATATTCATATAACACACACACACACACACACACACACACACACACACACACGGCATATAAATGTATTTCCAACTTGTGCCAAGTAAACGCGACGAGAAGGAAGAAGAAGAAGAAGAAGAAAAACTTGGCGTAGGGCTAACCTCTAAAAGTATACGATGTAAATGCAATATTTTAGAGTTTTTTTTGTGTGTGTGACGAGTTGGAAGTTGAAAACAAGAGTTTCACATGAATATCATATCCATGAATCCATGTAAATCATGCATTTATGAATATGAACGTTAGTTTGTGCACAATGTAAATGGGGGGAAAGTATAAGGGAACTATATATATATATATATACGTATATATACCCACCATTTGAGCTTTTCTTTTTAGCCTCCTCCTGCTTTCACAAACAGAACTTAGAACCAAAAAAGGAGGAGAGAAGAAGAAAAAAAATGTAGTAAGTACATGTTTAAAGAAAACACAAGACTATCTTCCAAGAAGCAAGAAACAAAAAAAAAGAAAGAAATGGGTGGTTGGGAAAGCGAGGTTTACTTTATATATTTCTTCTCCTCTTCGTTTTTCTTTGCATGATTATTTAGGAGATGATGATGATGATGATGGTCATGTATTCATGAAACTAGGCTGGACTGTTTTTTTAACCCTCTTTCTTTCTCTCTCTCTCTCTCTCTCTCTCCTGTTTTGCATCTTCGTGGAACGTTGTTTTGGAGGAGTTGGAAAATGTTGGAAAAAAGTGCTTAGCTTAACTCAAATGCGCTTTTACTTTAATGTCTGGCATTTTCCCGGATTGGATTGTGCCCGCAGTTATGGAGAGAGAGAGGAAAATAAGGAGGAGGCATGCATGTATATCCTCGTATATAATCCAATCTCGTCTCGGAATCACTTAAAACCCAACCGTTTTCTTTTTCTTTACAAAATGATGATACTCTTTTGGTTGCAAAAAGAAAAACGGGGGATGGGAAAACAGGCAGGCCGGAATGGGGGGTTCCATATCGCCATGCAACAATTCCCAACTTGTCTTTGGCATATATATAAGTGTATGTAGGCTACTAGTCCACCCACGGTAGCCTCGCAACATAATATATCCATAGTAATAATGAGGAAGGGAGGAATCTCATATAAATCACAAAAACGTCGTCGTCGACGCATCTCTCCATTAGCTGGGCTAGATAGAGGTACCTCCATCCTATGGAAGCAGCAAATATAATCGGCATTCCAATCGCATTCCTCGAATAAATATGCATACCACCGTACCGTTTTGTCTCTTTTCTGATGTGAAACAAGTGGGAAATGGGTGACCTGGTGACAAACAAGGTCATATGGTGGAGAGAAAAAAAATATAAATTGCAAAAATCCTTCCCCTCCACCAACAAGAAAAAAATGATTATATTCCCAATGAGCTAGCTGGACAGGGAAAGGTGAAAGAATTTTTTTTACAAAAAAATGCATAGTATAGCATTCTAGGCGGAATGGCCATTCCTCACTCTTTTTTTATATTAGTATTATTACTGCCTATATAGTCACCAGCTAAAATTAGCATTTTTTGGGCAGAGAGATTTACACTGGCCGCCTGGGACCAGTTTTTTTTGTAGCACCTCGCAATTAAAAAAATGGAGGACCAGGCAATGCCTGTTGTGCTGTGTGTGTGTGGCTGCTGGTGAAAAAGAGTGATTGCATTTCAGTGCACGAAACAGCTTGTTTCTTTCTGGGCCCGGCTGAGCATGATGCTTCCATGCTTCATCATTATTTGTATCATGTGCTCGAGAAGAGGAGGAATTGGTGGAGGATCACGATGATAATGAAACAACAGCTTTGCTCTCATGTCATTAATTATGATTAACACGGAGCGGGTTGGAAGAAGAAAAAAGGAGCAAGTTTTTTTTTCTTCTTTTGGCAAACAGCTATCAGATTAGATTACTGGTTGGGAAGGAGCAGGAAGGCTGGGGTCCACCACCGGGGTTTTCTTGAGAGGACTCTCGGCCACTTACTTATTAACCAACCGCCGCCTGCTTCCCTCCGTTGTTCCTCATCATCAATCATCAAATTAGTCAACTGCAAAATAAAAAGGAGGCCTCCTTGTCAGAGAAGAAAATTATGGAGTAGCCTGTTCTGGACTTTAGTTTTAAAAGAAAGAAAATGTAGTGAAAAACTACTTTTCTTTTTGGAAGAACGGCATATTATATGCATGTCTTGCACGACGTTCCATTCTGCTTTCCATTACAAACAACCAACCAGGCGCAGTAGCAACAGCAGCAGCAGGCAGCATTAAGTATTATTACATTCAATATTTGTAGGGCAAAGGTCGGCAATATTATTTTTCTTTTCGGCTCATCAAGTTACACACACACACATTGTGAAACCATTTTTTTTTTAAATCCACAGTGGTGAATTCGATTCTGATCTTCTGATGATCATGTAATCTAATACATTAAAAGTATCTTATTGTTATTATTATTATATTTTGTTGTGCTCTACCTCCTTCCGTGGCCAAGGCGGAACCTACGCGCGTCGTATACGCTGCAGCACCACCACCGGCCCCACACAAAATATTAGAGAGATATTCCATTTCCCACGTTGCCAAAAAACCATTTGAGAGGATAATTGTCACAAGTTGTCACGCACTGCATACAAATGGTGGTGGTAGTGTTGTGTGAGCTCCTACTAACTCTGCGTCTCCAAAACTCAACCAGGTTTCGAAGTAAAAATAAAAATTCTATATAATACTTACCACGCACCAGCCAGCATCACCACCATTCTGGTACGCATTCGCAAGAGAGAGAGAGAGAGAGAGAGAGGTTACGAATGTGTGAGAGGAGTTTGGATGCACTTGAATTTTGTTTTTTTTTCTTCTCTCTATATCCCTCACACACAATATCTCCGCCTTTTTTTCGCAAGTCGTGAGGAGGTTTGCAATCCCTCCATTCTTGCTTGCTACATTAAGCTGGCCCATGTCATGAAATTCCTTTTGAAAGAAAAAATTAGAGAAAGAGACCAAGAGAAGAAGAAAAAAAGTGGAAATATCATCAGTGGTACACAGAAAACTGCTGGATTCTCTGTCTCTCTCTCTCTCTACCCGCATAGGAATCCGGGTTAACTCTCTCTGTTTTAGAGCTGGTTGCAGTTTTCATAATAGTCAGTGAGGAGCTTGATGAGGATGACATGCCTTGTTTCGTTGGAACACACGGGCCAGCAGACTGAAAAATAAGGGAAGCATTCAGCTGAAGATATATATTTTTTCTTCTTCTCCTCAGCTCTCTCTACAATCATCATCATGATGCTGACGATGGTGATGATGATGATGCAATGGAAATGGAAGTGAGATGATATTGGAATTTTCAAGTCTGGCATCGCCTCCCATCCCAACTACTATATACTATACCACCACCACCACCACTCCACTTACTATACGCTTATACTACTAACTACTCCGCTCTATGCATCCTGTTGGCACTTTTGCCTCTTGTTCCTCCTCACAAAGTGGTGATGTCCTCTTGAAAAAATAAAACAGTCTAATTTCTCTTGTGTCGTCTTTTCACGCTCCCTCGAACTCTAAACTCGAACCTAAATAAAAACTATATGGTTAGGTATTCATTCTTCTCCTCCTCTATATATATGCTTATATAGTCTAGCTAAGTATGTGGAGGAAACCCGAGAGGGGAAATTTTCTACTGATCTAAAATAGTATAGGTATAATATGTCGAGATAGTATGTTGGTATGTGAGCAGCGGATCGAAGGATATACCTATATATACACGTATATTTGTATATTTATATGCTCATCCTCCGCGCTATATATCCCTCATCATCATCGTCACGGGGCTCCCCCCGCCCCCCTCTTTGATTGGTAGTGGTGGATGGAAGAGAGCCGGTCGTCCACAACACTTCTACAAACAAAATGGGATTCTATCGCGTCCCTTTTCTCCTCTCTCGTAACAATAAAAACTGTTTCGATTTTCTCTCTCTCAAAAGGAAGCATCAACAACGGCAGAAGCATCTATCTCACCATCACCATTGTCTCTCATTTTTTTTTACCTTGAGACGCCAGCAAAAATGTAAATGGGTGTAAAGTAAGTAAGTAAGTAAATGTAGTAAGGCTAGTAGTAGTTGTTGTGGCAGTACAGCCGGTGTATGCATTATATTAAACCGTTGAGGCGCATTCCCGTAGTACAGCTATGTACTCACTCTGTGCTGGGTGGTTTACTCGTGTGTTCGACGAGTACTCCTCGATGATGATCATCATCTTAGATCATCATGATCACATTTTCCTTGTCGAGTCAGAGACAAGTTAAAGTTGTGCCGGGTGAAGAAATGGCTTAAAAAAGAGGAGCCAGGTTAGAATCAGAATATTTTCCTCGAATCCCTCCTCTCTCTCTCTCTCTACTCCATATATATATTATATTTACGTTGCGTTGGTCATGCTGAATATTCACAGGTTTGATATACTCCACGCTGAGGAGAAGTAGAAAGAAGATAGAGAAAAAAATCTTTTTTTCAAGAGTTCCTTCTTGGAAAGTTGGGGGAACCTTTTTGTAAAAAAAAAAAAAANCTTTATACCTTGTTATTCCCCTCACCCTCCCCCCTCCCCACCTCAATCTCGTTCTTACTGTGCACCTCTTTAAAAAAGAATCACTCAGCCGTCCTCCTCATGCTATTTACTTGGCTCCTCGTGCTCGTGTCCGTTTCCCTTAATGGAAAGAGGAGGGCTGCTGCTTCGACTGTGCTCATCACACCGTCATCATTTTCCTACATTTTTTTCTCCGTGAAACAGGAATCTCGTTTTGTCTTTCCATTCCTGTGAAATTCAATTTCAGACCTGGACTGACTACTCACTACTTCTAGGTTTTTCCTAGTTTCCTATTTGTGACAAGGAGGAGGAAAGAAAGAAAAGCTTTTAGGTGGCTTTTAACACGTGCAGCTAGCTAGCTAACACGCGTCAGCCTCCTTTAAAGAGCTGACGACTGACATAGGTATGGTGGGTGGGATACGGAATACGGATACACGGGAACTCATCTATTATATATATTTTTTTGTTCCTTTTGAGAAATATGATCTGATGAATCCTTCTGGTTTCGACTAGTTGGGTGCTCTCTCTCTCTCTCTCTGTCTCTACCACCATGCTGGGGATGATGATGATGATCAACTCACAATGTAATGTATAAATCATGCGAGGTTTTTGACTCAAGGTCGGGCGACTATCATCGTCCGGAAAAAGTTGAGAAAAAGAAAAAAAAACTTCAAGAATTTTTTTTCTCAACTCTTTGTGTGTTCACAGGAGTTTGTCTCCGTGTCATAATAATCATTACTACTGACATATATATTATTTTCTTTCGAGCCAGGTGTAAGTGTTTAAAGGGAAATTTGTTCTGTCACGACCATAGTTTCTCTGCCCTGCTCCTCTTTTTTGACAAAATATAGACACAAAAAAGTTTTCTTTATAGTTTGCAGCCACCACCACCGTCGCCGACGGCTTTGTCATCATCATTAATTTTGGCTGGAAGGGATATCAACAACAATGAGAGCTGTGTGTAATTGCTGTTTCATTGCAAGAGAGCAGCGCATCGGCGGGAGTGACTGACAGAATGGAGGAAAGAAAAAACAAAAGTTTTTTTCCTCCAAAGTTTTCCCCTTCCTTCCTTCCATGCACTCCTTTAAAGGGAATAAAGAAAAACTTTTTGGGCTTCACTTTTCCGTCGTCGTCCGTTTACAGTTAAAAGGGAGCGAGAGCTCAGGTGCCGCTAATTTTCTTGTTCCTCTTTTTTAACTACACTTCTTCTTGTGCTTCATTCTGGTCAGTTTTTTCCCCGACTTCCGTGCCGTGTGCCAGTTTTAATGGGCCCAACTTGTTCAAATCGATGAATCCCTTTGGAAAAAGTTTTTTTTGGTGGTGGTTGGTCGGCTCGTAAACTCCTTTTCTTTCTTTCTCTCTCTCTCTCTCTCTCCCTCGAATGCATGAATGATGATCGGAGAAAAATAAGTATAACCACTGACGGGGATTTTACACACTTTTGCAAAACTGCTGCCTCCCCAGTCCACATTGGGGAGTCTCACTGGATATAAGTTTCCTCCGCCAACCGCCGTCTTCTTGAAGGCACATTATAGTTTGTTGTTTTTTTATCGTGAAAAAAAGAATATATCCGATGGAAAGATTTCCCTCCTCCAGCGCGTCTGCTGTGAACTTGGTGAAATGCACATTCCATTCAGCGTTATCTATCACGATCATCATTATCAAGAGTAACATCTTGTGTGGCGGTGGGGATGATGATGATGATGATGACGATGATGATGATCACGGATGCTTTCACTACTTAAACGGGCATCAACTTTCATGCGCCATCGGAGAGTGGAGTGGTGAGGAGAGGAGTAGCTTTTTACCCATTTTTACCACCAACACCACATCATCGTCATCTCGCATCCTCCAAAAGCTCCCCGCTCTCTCTCTCTCTCTCCATCCCAGGCTGGCAGGCCACGATGGAATCGCAATCGCGCGACGAGCTACACTCTTCCTCCAAATATACATACGCTCACACACGCACCAACAACCGCTGCTCCGTAAAGTGCTCCAACGAAAGAGAAGAAGTAGAGGAAGGAGAAGAGAGCTCGAGATTTTTTCCGTCGGCTCCACCGTGGTAAAAGGCGCCAACGGAACACGTAAACCAAGGGAGAGAGAAGAGAAATACAAAATAGCGAGGAGGTTCACTCCACTCTTCTTGTGCTTTCTTTTTGCCATCGTCTCGTAAAAACAGGGGGAAAATACTTTGACTTTTTTCTCTCTCTGCTGCGGAAAGTGCTCGGAAAGATAGATTGTTGGCATTATTTCGCAACCAAAAAAATGACTTTTTCCTCCTCCTCCAACAAAAATTTCGTCAAGTGGATCAATCCCAGGAGGGGTAAAACGACGACGACGTCGACAACGGCTTGTTGGGTTTTCTTCACTGCCACTACTCCCCATTGATTGGGTTGAGGTTCGCCCAGCCCAAGTGCATCACTATTATCACCCACCGGCTCTCCCCCACCACCACCTAACAACTTGGGTATGGAACCGGCGGGGGAAGCTGTTGCAAAGTGGAACGACGTTATATGAAAAAAATGTAAATAAGTGAGAGAGTGGTGGAAATTGGTCGACATAAAGATCTGCACTTTTCTGTCATTCCCGTGTGCCATTCATGATAGAAAACGAAAAAAACGAAGAAAGTTTTTTTTGCCTTCCTTTTCAACCACATTGGCAAGGTTGTCTAGCAAAAGAAGGGATTAGAAACGGTGATTTTTTTTTCTTCTCTTGTACTCTTTGTGCAGCTCTTTTTCTTGGGCAATATACTCAAATAAGAAAGAGCGGAGAGGAAGGAAAAATGAGGAGAATGATAAATTACCGTTAGTATAAAAAACCTGCCATCTCTCCATTTCTCCATTTTTTGGAGGGATATTGGGATTGTGAGTATAGTTATATAGTTTCGTTAAAGAGGAAAAAACTATACATATCTCGTTTGTTCTATTATATATATATATATATCCATCCGTCTGTTCGTTTTTTCCATACATCTTCTTATGAAAAAAGGATGATGAACTTGGCTGGAATAGGTTGAGTTTTCTGAGATCATTGTGAATTAATAAGTGGAAAAATGGGACTGGGACTGGCTGGAGTTTAGCTGAAAACCGGGTTAAAAAAAAAGAGTGTGCCCCCTCCTTTTTTTTCTTAGAATGTGCAACTCTTACTGTAATATAATATCCTCCTGATTACTGAAGCCGAATCAGCAGCTCCATGAGGAGTGCCTAGACTAGACTCCAAAGAGAGCCTGGCTGACCCTGTTTGCCAGCAGCTGAGGGAAACTCGCGCGCCCTTTGTTCCTCCATCTCTTTCTCGACCAGCATCATCATCATCATCCCGTCCGTCCGTCACCGCTAAAAATTTCACAACCTCCAACAAAAATACACAATGCGCATCCCATCGCAGTCGTCTCGACTCCTCAAGTTGACACGGACTCAAATTGGAAATGCATAAATAAAGTGGGAAATTATATACTCTCTCTCCTCCCGGCCCTCCTCATCCTCATCATCACATCCCACATTACAGACAAGAAAGAAAGAGAGAGAGAGAGAGAGAGAAATAAAGAAGCATTTCCGCTTTGTGTTCTCTCCTCTGCTCCTCTGCCCTCCTCACACACTCAACTTTAGTCTTCTTGCTGACTCACAAGTGGCAACTAGTTGTTTTTTTCCCGTTTCCGCTGCTCCAACTTACTTCCTTATTCTCTCTCGCAAAATTTTTTTTTCGCCGGAGCAAAAAGAAAGAAAAAAAAACTTTGTTAACTTTCAAGCACTCCGGTTTATATACTCTACGGGGACGACGGTGACGCTGAAACAAATATCAAAAAAAATATATAAAGCGAAAAAAAAAACAGACAAAAAATTCACAATTGATCTTCATTCCAATTGAGATAGAGAGAGAGAGAGAGAGAAGAGTAGGGATATAATATGTATTTTTTTTCTACTACTCTATTTTTCACTTTCGAACCAACAACATTCCTTCTATTCCACACGTCGTTGTTGAGTGAAACTCTATTGAAACTCTAGTGATTCCCGATTGCTCGACGACTTCTTTACACCACCGCTCCTTGCTCTGCTCCTCGCGACTTTTTCCTCTTTTCTGTTGTGTCTTAGGAACGACGACGACGACGCGAGAGAAGGGGTTTTAAAGAGAAATAAATGAATATTTATTTTTAAGAAAACTTTAAGTATTACTACTATTACTACTACTACTACTACTACTGTTACTAGACGGAAAGGAAAAACTTTTTAAAAAGTGGGAAGTGATACGGAAAAAAGAAAGGAATAAGAAACTAGTTGACTTTTGTTGTTTTATTTTTTGTAAACCAAAGAAGAAGAAGTGAAACATAATCAAGAAAGGATTGGATTGGAGTTTGGAGTCGCGGAGTATATAGAGAGTATCCGTATCCCATATTATCCTCCTCCTGTTTTTTGTAAGTGAGACGACGAACGCGAACCGACGACGACGTAATGTTTATCGTTGGGAAACGGGTTGAATTAGGACATTGCTCAGATTTATGGGCCAATTCAATTCAAAAATTATCTCAAGTTGTGACAGGGCAAGGGTAGAAGGCATTTGGTTGTGGAACGAGTATCTTTAACATCTTCAAACAACAACAACAACAACAAGAAGAGTAGGATTTAAAATAAAAAGTTTTAAATGCACTTTCGTTTTTTTTTCTCTCTTCTTGCTACGACGACGACAGGAGAGCATGGGTCATATTAGCCCAGTTGAGTTTGGTGACTTGCGATAAAAAACCTAATACTTTCCGGTTCTTCTCATCTCATAATATTCCGGCTCTTTGGGCTCACCCGTTGTATAGTGCATCCGTTGAATAATAATAATCTCTTTTTTTGCTTTCCAACAAACAAAGTCGTCATGTGTCTCTGCCGGGCTGATAATCCTCATGATAATCATCATCATCATCATCCTCATCGTGATCATCAGTCAGTCAACACAAAGTGCTTACATATGTGTAGAGGAATATGTTCATCAAGATGATGATGATGATGAGGATGATGAGGATTCTAAAGGAGTTTCCCTTGTTGTTCGTCGGCTACTACTGCTGCTCTGTGGTAATGGAAACGGAGAAATGGTGGTGGCGGTGGTGGTGGTGTTGCACCCGTCGTTGTTCTCACATTTTACCTCCTTTCCAAGTGGGATAATACACAAGCATGAAATGACACAAATACCGAAATGTCACTTGGCTCACGTCATTATCATCATCAGCAGCTCAGGTTGGGATAACCCATTATTGTGGAGGCAATAAGCAGCTCCATCCAACTACAACTGCCACCGCAGCACCGACCGACCGGTGGTGACTATATATGCAGTTTAGTGAGATTGGTGTGGTATATATGGAGAGAGAGATAGAGGAGATAGCTACATAGTCTAGTCTTGTGTTTTTGTGAACGGCAATATCCTGAGCTGATTTTTTTTATTCTTGATATTATTGCTGTAAACACACATGGTCTTCTCCATCCCGTCGTGCTAATTATGCACTGTCAACTACTACTGACTGTAGCCCCCCCCCTCCACAATCACCATTGCATTGGTTAATAGTTCCTTTCTGAATTGTAAAGAAGGAGGAAAGTAGCAGCAGGAGCAGCTACAGACACAGTTTCTTTTATTTTAAGCAGAGTAATTAACCTCTCCTCCTGATCTTAACTGATGGAAATGGACGAGAGAGAGAGAGAGAGACTCTCAAATCCCGTCATTATATTATCCTTGGAATTCACCCAAAATCTTTGGGATCCTTTTAAGTGGTAAACAAAAAAAAACTGAAAATTAACACACACACACACACACACACAAAATGAGCGTACGTTGCGTTGCTTCACACCATCATCATCTTCATCATGATGGCTTCTGTCACTGTCCTCCGTTTTGTGTTGTGTTGTTAACAAGAAGAGATTAGAGCATTAAGAACGATATATATAGTAATTATGATAACATCGGGTGGAAAAAAAAGTAATAATAATATCCAGATCGAGAGGAGATTCGGATCGTTCGCGTTCTTCTCTCTCAACTCACTCAAAAAGTTGTTAATTTGCTCCTTTGTTTTGGTTGATGTGTTATGTTGGTGTACACGCGTGGTGTAAGTTGTGGTGGTTAGTAGGTTCCCCTCAAACGCCATGGTTTCTAATTGAAACAATATATATAAATATATATATATATATATATGTGCAATGAACATAATGGATTGGGGAAAACATAATATATAAAACCGTCGTCTCTCTTCCTTATTATTTTACTACTACTCTACGCCTTGGCATCCGGCCAGAACCAACTTTTCGCTTGACAGGGACAACCGTCGTCGTGGTAGTAGTGCTTTCTCATGAGAGGTTCTCTATACGAGATGAAGATATAATAAAAAAACCAAGAAAAACTAGTGCTTCCCAATCATATACAAACTCGTGCATATAATATATATATCGTGTGTGTGGTTGGTATATATCTTCTTATACCATAAAGTTTAGTAAAAAGAGTCGGATACATAAATATATATATTTACTCGGACCAAAAAATGAAAGGATTCACCACATCCTGTGTCAGTTACTTAATTTTTTCCCCAGAGTTGAGTTGCCGGCATAAAAGGGGGAAATAATACGGAGTGCCATGTGAGTCGTCGTCGTCCCCGTCGTCTGTCGGTATTCGGTAAATAGAAAAAAAATTGGAACAATAATATTATCTCGGACACATTTCCACATACCTACGCGACGACGACGGACTATACGACGTTTTTATATGTACGTACCGTACATACGGAAACAGTACCCGCACGTGTGTATTTCTAGAGGTCACACCGGCCAAAATATAAAAAAAAAACATTTTGTCAACAAGTAAAATTCTAAAGTTCGGTAAAAAAGTAAATAGAAAGGGTTCGGTCGGTTGGGGGTGCTGAAACGGCGACCGGTTCCGAATTATGGAAAGATAAGAGAGCTGAGAAAAATGTGTTTATGCTTTCTCCGTTTGAATTATATAATAAGTATTCTGTCCATTTTCTAAAGGGAGAGCACAGAGGGACGGAGGAAGAGCGAGCAAGTGAAATAAAAAAATATGTGAAAAAAATAATAATAATGCTCTCCTCCTCATAATCATCATGTTTCACGGATTTGTTTGTACCTAACTGTCTGGCTAATAATATACCTATATGCATCTAATGCGTCCGCCAGAATCCTTTAGTTGAAACAAAAAGAGGGGAAAAGTATAATAATGATGATGATGATGATGATGATGATAATAATAATACCAAAAGCCTTTTCCTTCTTGACTTCCCCTCCCCCCCAGCTAATTTTTTTTCGTGGGGAAAAAAGAGGGCAGAGAAAGTCAAAAAAGTAGTATAAAATGTGAAGGTTGGAGGAGGATGAAGAAAAAGAAGAAGAAGATGATGATGATGATGATAATTGTGGTTGGGTTTGCGTGTCCAACTCTCATCATCAACGAGAGAGCAGGGGAAAAGGGGAGTCGGGAGAGAGTGGAGTAGGGATTATACACATAATATTATATTCTCTCTCTCTCTCTAAGTTTTCTCTACCGCCGCCCGTCTCCCTACTTTTGGGAGGAAATCCTAGGTTAAAATACTTAATTCTCAGTCTTTCTCCAAGACAATGATGGCCTCTCGTCGAACAAACGAAGCGGCGTCGAGAGTTTTTTTAGGGAGAAGAGAGAGAGAGCCTGCATAAAAAAATCCATGTTTCGCGGAAACAGTATTAGAGTGAGTAGACGGCGAGTTTTGTTTCTGACAGTTTTAAACGGCTCCTTTGTCAAGAGGGCCAAGGCTTTGTTGTCGGGCTAAAAAGTGGGCTCGGTTGCAGAGAGGAACCACTTCACGAATTAGAAATGAGTTGATAATGAAGATAAAATGGAGATGATTGGGCCTTCAGACTGGGCTGACCACTGGGCTAAACTATTCCGTCAGGCTAGAGAAGCTCTCTTTCTGCTCTCTTTTTGGGCACTCAACCTCATTCATCATGAGGCACGGAAGGAGCTCCCCCCTCAAACCCACCCCCCCTACCCCGAGCACTAAAAACCGAGTTGAGAATAACAAGGCAAATTGAATCTTTCACGAACCCGGTGGAAAATGAGTGGAATTTTTTTTATATTCTCTTCCAGCGAAAAAAAATACTTTGGCTCAAAACAAAAGTCTCAAAAAAAGTGTGTAGGATGTTTAGGAATTTTTTTAGGGATATAGAGTAGTAGTAATAGTAGTGGTGGTCAGGGGGGATGCGTGCCTCCCCAAGTTTGCCTTCCCTACTAAATAGAAAGTGACTTTTTAAGTGAAATCCATACATCTCCCCTCACTTTCCCCGGGCTACTCTACATAGGCCTCGCCTCGTCTTTAACTGAGAAAGACGAGTGAAGACATCATCATGGAAGAGAAAAAAAATGATTGCCTACTTTCTCCTCCTCCTCCTCCTCCGGCATGTAAGCAACGACGGCATAAAAAAAAATAAAGCGTTCACATTTTTGTAGCTCTCTTATGTTTCCACAAATTGCCTTGTAGCTCATTCCAAAAGAGTAACACATAAAATTGCTAGAAGACAAAAAACAATTAGTCCAAAATGTAAAACTGTGATGATGATGATTTCGGAACCCTTTTGAAATAATATTCACTGGAATTTGCAAGGTATTTTTTAGAGTTCCAGGAGTAAATCCCTCCCAAAGAAGTGACAATGTAACAAGTGTGTAGTGTGTGTCAAGTCGGTGGTGAAGAGAGGAGGGATACAAAAAAACAAACCAGTGTACACTTTTGTTTGTGCACACCAACCTACCACCATCCACAAAGAAAACCTATTATATTTATACAATATAATATAATATTTCACAGTTACGTTACCAAGGTAGTTCCGATCTGTATAGCTATATATTATTATGGCGGCCGTAGCAGGTATATATGGGATGGGTGATGATCCCTTTGGCCTTTGCCGTAATCCAAAAATTTATGGTCAAAGCTTTCATCCGCTTCAGCATCAGCAATATCAGCAGCATGAGAAGACATTCGAGTCGCTGTGAGTTATATTCACTTTCTGTTTCACAATTATTATCCAATTTTTATAATGTGTCATAATATAACAATGTTATTATTATTATTATCGCATATTTTCCTTTCCTTTCGCTTCTACTACTACAGTACTCTCAAAATACTTAAAACAACAAAAAATATTAAACTTTGTTCGCCTCTGCTATCTCAAAAAAAATAATATATGAGCAAATGAGAAAATTAATCCAGTTTAAAAAAAAACCTTTTGTAATGTTGAATAATAAAAAAATGCTAATTTACTAATCCAAGCTAACCTAGCTTAGCCCACCATTAATAATAATAATAATAATAATGCAAATAACTTTTTGGACATGCTCCGCAGCGCTCAGAGGTTTTACTAAACAAATAGCTCGACATACATAATAAAATATAATATTATGTGTATGTAAGTAGTATATAACCTCCACAAACTGATTTTAGGATCGAATTCTGCATGACTCTATTACGCCTTTTCAAGAAAGAAAAAAAATCAAAGTTTGAAGCTATAACTTAATGTTCTAATTTGTCCTCGTCAATAATTTTTTCCAGCATGGAATGAAAGCCAATATAATGGAATGCAGTGTAGAAAGAATGAAAACAATTAAGTGTCAAAATCAAAAGTACTGCATGAAATATATATGTAAACCCATCCACGATGTGGTCGTCTTTTATAGTATTTGTTTTTGCATGATACATTATTGGTGGTGGTAAATATTTATTATTGCAACCAGAATGAATGCAAAACTATAATGCAACATATGCAAAAAAAATATGCAACAGTATAAAGGTTTAGGATAACCAAGACGTTTTTATTAAGTCAAAGTCGTGAAGGGTGATGAAAAAAAACTTTTTCATCATCATCATCACTGCTGCACCGCGCGGTTGCACACTCTTTCTCGCACTTTTTTTAATAAAGGGAATAATATATCCACAAACTACTGCCCAACAATTTTAATATTTCAAATGCAGCAAACTACTAAAAACTAAAAAAAAATACAAATTTAAAAAAAGAATTATATATAAATATATACTTATGTTAAAAAATTTTTACACACATGTTATATTTGTTACGAATACAAGTTTTTATTATTTTTGTCATCACAAAAAAAACAATAAAACACATCAAATCCTTTTAAAGTTGCTTAAACCACCTCTGGCACAAAACCATCAATCAATATTCAAAACCGTGTAAGCCGTTTTGAAGAAAAATGAGACACAGACAATCTCAGTTTTCAAAAAAAAAAAAAAAAACAAAAAAAAA